>QLOO01001458.1:0-15975 GCA_003313855.1 Suillus sp. MG131 | reverse complement strand
CATGGATACACGCCTTGTGTAGTTTTATCGTAGGGACATGCTAATTTGAAATCATGAGATCAGGAGTCTGGTTGCGGTCGGACCATCGATTGTACTCGTGCTTACCCACGTTTTTGGTCGTGAAATCGCGATCCTGAGCTCAAATTTTACCTTGCCACGCCGATCAACTCGCAGATGGGCCAAGGATCGCCCTGAATAATTTCTTTTACGCAGTGTCAGATGATGGGGGAATCCTACCAGACTGAATCACTGATACTGCGCGCAGCTGGGATTCTATGCCACCTAATATAATGTAATCTGTTCTCGTTGCACGTAAGTCAGAATTCAACGGTATGGTCTCCGTTAGGCAAGGGCAAGACAAGTTCGTCATTCTTTCTACACAGCCACAAGAAGCCACGCTTTATGTAAGTTACATAAGGCCGCTACTTAGCCTTCGGATCTATATCGTCCAAGTTGGCTTGCTGACACGGGCTGCACCTCATCATGCACCGGCCGGATGAACAATCAGTGGAGTGCGCGAGTCATGAAAAAACTGTAGTCGTTGAGCGGTGAGCTCCGATGTCAAGCTCCGGATTAACGCATCTTGATCCTTTGGTAGTCCCACAGCCCGTGTCGCATTACCACCTCCTGCGGTAGATGGTGACTCCGATGGGGAAGCTGAGACAGATGGATCGCAAGCAAATGATGGTGATCTATTGGAAGACTTTCCGGATGAAACTGATGTGTGTCCTTACACGGTCTTTCATCGTATTCCTAATCGAGGCATACATGACTAGGAATTAGAACTCGTGCACTCAAGGTTGAGCTCTTTGGCTAATCTTCGACTCGAGCGGTTTGCAAAGCATCTGAGGAAGCTATGTCTCAGACAAAACGCTATATCGCACCTAGATCCAGAGATCTTTAAGCTACTCACGCAGCTCGAAGAGCTTGACCTGTACGACAATAAACTCAAGACGGTGGGAGATGCATTAGACAATATGTCTGCTCTAACGTAAGTAGTGGCCCTCTCACTCTCAGTCTCTGATGTATTCATAAGTGGCGTAGCATTCTGGACCTTTCATTCAACCTTTTACGACAAGTGCCGGAGGCACTGTCGCATCTCTGTTCCTTGAAGACCGTGTATCTCGTTCAAAACAAGATCTCCAAAATCACCGGCTTAGAATCTGTGGGAGTGACGTTAAGAAGTCTTGAACTGGGGGGGAATAGAATACGGGTAATTTGCGCCGCTCAGCCGATCATTCGCAGAGGTAGCTCACGCCGGCACTCCAGCATATTGAAGGGTTGGATGCGTTGGTCAACCTGGAGGAATTGTGGCTTGGAAAGAACAAACTCACGAAACTAGAGGTGCAGTGCATCGCATTATCGTGGTTTGATGCTCAAAGTTTTACAATACAACAGAATCTGAGCACACTGAGCAGACTGAAAATATTATCTCTTCAGTCTAACAGGATCACAAAGATCGAGGGTCTGGATCAGTTAGCTGATTTGGAAGAGCTCTACCTGAGTCACAATGGAGTCGAGCGTTTGGAGGGTCTCGAGAACAACGTAGGTATTCGGTCAATTGCTCCGCCGTCATACTTGAGCTTTGCACAGACAAAGCTGAGAACGCTTGACGTTGGTGCGAACTTTGTTCCAGCGATCGAAAATATCTCGCATCTGGTATCACTAGAGGAGCTCTGGGTAGGTATTTTTTGACTGTGACGGAAACCAAATCTCATTGTATGGTCAGCTCAATAACAACAAGATTACTGACCTGCGCGCCCTCGAGCCACAGCTCAAGAATATGACATTCCTTGAAACGATTTACCTGGAAGGCAATCCTTGTCAGCAGGTCGAAGGTACAAGTTACAGACGGAAGATAATGCTTGCGCTTCCTCAGGTCAAGCAGATTGATGCCACGTCAGTATTCGCTTCTGATTTATTTCTGGAGTATTTGGCTGACCTAGTCTGTAGTTTTGCGAGACCATTATGACATACTCGTCTCCAACAATTTTTCTGCCATTGGACGGTACTGATTTCAATTAGCATAAGTTATTATCTGCATTGGGCAGGCCTGTTGCCTAAGACCTCATAAATTAAACAAAGCCATACGTTGCCCATACGCCAATCGTTACCCCCGGCCTGGTTGGAAGGATATCATCCCGTCCTAATGTTCTACGTCCCTCAAGCTGATGCTCATTCCGTAGTTGTTTTTAAATGACCAGTCTCTATGTCATACTGTGCAAATTGACACACGAATATACTTGAAATCGACGGTATGATGACCATATGCATGATCGGATCCTCAGGCCTCAGGTCTGCATCATGTATATTTTTCCATAATGCAGATACGTCAATGAAGCTGGAGGCAAGGAGGCAGGGCAAGGCGAGGGCGGTCGCCGACTCGCCGCACCCTCGCGACATTTAATGTTGCCGAGACGTTGTCTCGTAGTAGGGCAGCCGATGACCGTGAAATGTAGATAACCATGCGATCGTTTCGCGCTTGGTAGCCTAATTGATTAATATCTCCCAGTGATGTCGGCATATATCGAATATGCCCAACCAATTATTCAAGTACTGTTGCATATCGTATGCAGCATGGTGATAACTCTCGCTCCAAGTGCAAACTACCAAATGAAACATGATGCTGACAACTATGGTGTCGGGTTCGATCGAATATAACAACATACTGTTAAAAAGGACATGAATCGTTGAGCTAAAGAGCCACACTGCCGCACGGTATTGTCGAGTTCTTTCTGAAAAATATTTCTGGCGTCGAAACCTGCCTTTCACGATTTCGCTTGTCTCTACAGCCCAAGTATGCAGCCAGTAGCGCAGCTTGTGAGGCTAGACCCAGGCGTGAGGAGTGCATATTCCAGGAGGCTATAGTATGGCATGATGTACTGCAAAATAGATGATAGTGTGCGTCCGTCCGGAAGTTTCCGGAGTAACTATACAGTTTGAAACTTTGGTGAGTGAGCATACTCAGGTAGTCGCGCGTCACGCAAGATCCAGCAAGCACCCAGCAACCTACACAATGGCGAAAGATCGCGGTAGCTCTCTCGTGTACATGTATGGCTCATATCTCATTCTCTCCTTTCAGTTGGCGCTTCTGGAAAGAAATTCCGTATGACACTTGGTCTCCCTGTTGGCGCCGTCCTCAACTGTGCCGACAACAGTGGCGCCAAGTCACTATTCATAATCGAGCCTTATGGCTTTGGTGCACGATTGAACAGACTGCCTGATGCTGGTGTTGGTGACATGGTTGTTGCATCAGTAAAGAAGGGGAAACCTGAACTGAGGAAAAAAAGTGTGTATCAACGCTGCACCTTGTGTCGATCAATTGTACTGATGAGATCGACTTGCAGCGATGCCCGCTGTTGTTGTCCGCCAACGTAAGGCATGGCGTCGGAGAGATGGTGTTTTCTTGTACTTTGAGGTACGAGACAATTTTGTACGCATTATTTCATATGTGACTAATTCTACAGGACAATGCTGGTGTCATTGTTAACCCCAAGGGTGATATGAAGGGTTCCGTCATTGTCGGCCCTGTCGCAAAAGAATGTGTAGGTTTACATTTCAAGATGTGGAAGGTTAGGTCTCTAATGTTATTCCTCAGGTTGACTTGTGGCCCCGTATTGCAGCTAAGGCCGGCTCCGTTGTATGATTTAGATATGGTGCAATCGCATTTTTTCGTCGTCTCACATCTTCATCAGTAACTATTGGGCAAGTTACAGTAGGCTGGACAGTCTACAAGTCGGTCTCGACACGTGGTAGGACAGCGTTACTATCGATGGCCCATCTATTGTACCAATAGGCCTAGTAATGCCATTCTCCGGCTGTGAATGCATTCAACTGTGGAATTCAACAAGAGTGACTATGCATGCACAATAGTATGACCGTCGTCAGTCGCAACTCATCTCAGCACTTCCGTCTGCGTTTACTTTCGGACTTCTAGCGTCACGAGTGCTTGTCGCCATATACCGCGATTGACCTTTTTTTTGTCTTTCGGTGTACCTTTAATAATCTAAAATAAAACACCAGACGAACGTCATCCTCCTCCCCTTGGCGTCTCTCAAGTCCTGAACGTGAGCAATCATAAGATGCCTTTGATTCGTGCAATTCCGGCTTCTCGCGTCCTCACCCTGGCTCATCCGGCTTGTACAACACAGGCAGCCTTCAGAATTGCTGGGCGCTCCTCATTCGAAGATCGTTGGTGGCTCTGCATTCCTTTGGTTGGGTGGTATGCCCCGTTTTGGCTCCGCCTTGCTCCCAACTTCGGGCTAGCCTCCTCCCTCCATGGATACATCCCTGTCATGGCCATCCTGTCTCCTCGCGTGCCCTACATCAAACCTATCTGCAGCTCCCCATCCTCCACATGAACACCTGTCCCACGCCCCCCTCTTCCTGTTTGTCTCTTGCGCCACACATTATCCTAAGTCAATTATTCAAATCATCTAAAATTAATTCTAGAGACCCCTATGGACGGAACATAAGCCAGGCTGCCAGCCATCCTTACTTTCCACGCTGCTAAATGTTTTTCACACTAATGCTCTCTTCCAAGTCTCAGATATTAAGTGGCAACATGCCAGAACGGTCTCATCCTTGGTTCGATGACGGAAATGTCATTGGTCGCACAAGCAGCCGCCTTCCATGTGCACAAGTTTATGCTCTCCCACTCCTCTCCTATGTTCAAGGAAATGACCGACTTCAGGTGTGAAATGGCTCGCTTACTAGATCATGCGGATGATGTCGGCCATGTTCCGCGAGCTCCTTACGATAGAAGGTACTGTGCCTTGGTCATTACAATAGTGAGCTGCCTCACTCATCACACACTGTCTAGCTATTTTTCCGGGTCTGAAGCGCCATATCAGCATTCCACACTATCGACATAGAAATAGCTTAAAGCCTATGTACTTAGTTAAAGTTTGCAAGTCATGTGACACCTATGTATGAGTTACAGGATTTAGAACTTCTTGAGTAATTCACCTCTCCTTAGATGGCACCAACCAACAAAGCCAGAGCAGCAGGCGTCAGCGCGAGTTCTTTCTTTGACCTCAAAGCAGAAATC
Organism: Suillus sp. MG131; assembly: GCA_003313855.1. NCBI lineage: Eukaryota > Fungi > Basidiomycota > Agaricomycetes > Boletales > Suillaceae > Suillus > Suillus sp. MG131. Next base: position 10,925 of record QLOO01001458.1, on the reverse strand, counting down.
GCAAAGAAAGAAGATGAATTTGCCCGGAACAAAGCTGCAGGAGGTAGTAAATACACGGTGGGAGGGGTCAAGAGACCTGACAAGGTGAGTGAATCCCGTAATCGACACGGGATGCTTGAATACAAATCTAACGCAGAAACCGACTGTATGGGCTCGTTCCAATAAAGGCGTCCAAAATCGCGCCGCGCGTGACATAGAACTGGAAGAGGTCAGTAAGGTGACTATCGAGTCTGGGCGAGCCGTCTTGGAGAGGAAGGCGAAGGTCTACGAGAAACTGCGGAAAGGAAAATCTGGTGGCCTTACTGAAAAGCAGTACGAGGCTTTGCTCGTCGATGTATGTATACTACTTTCATTGGATGAGTAGTTTGCTGATGTTCAAAGTCTAGTTCGACGCTCGAGGACCTAGTGATCAGTTTGAGTCGGACAGTGATGATATGGATGAATCATTGACGGTTCCTCAACAACCTCAAGACGACGTAGGTACTCCTGATTGCCCCTCTGGGATGATGCTCATAGGATGTTTAGGATGACCCAATCATCGAGTACGAAGATGAGTTTGGACGACAACGAACAGGACGCAGGTCTGAGGTCCCTCGGCACTTACTTCCACGTTCTGAAGATGTAGAACCAATACCGGATGAAGACAAGTAAGCTAAAGAGCGAGTCCTCCTCACCCTAGTCTTATTCTTTTCTTCAGGGACGTCATTTACAATCCTGTCAATTACTTCCCAGTCTTCGAACCTTCTGCGGAACGCGTCCAAGCAGTTCAGGACGCTTACTCGGAAGCCAATAATCCATTGTTTTCTCACTACGATGCTTCAAAGGAGGTCCGTGCTAAAGGTGCTGGGCACTATCAATTTTCTGCAGACGAGGAGACGAGGAAACAACAAATGGAAGAACTACGGTCAGCTAGGATGGAGACTGAGAAGACAAGACAAGATGTTGGGGCAGTGGATCTTAAACAGGGAGAGGTGGAGGGCATGCGTGACGATAGCACCACCGCAGGTGCATCGAGGAGCAGGGCGATGGAGAAGCGGAAAAGGGACATCGAGGAAAGGCGAAAGATTTTAGATGCGAAGCGGAGGAAGGTGAAAGGTGATGAAACCCCCACAGACCGAGGTTTTGAGCCCGATACTTCAGAGGCTGTGACGTTGGAGGTGCAGGACACATCTGGACCGTCCGCGACCCCGGAGAGGCAGGTAACTGATGCTTCAGACCGACCCAACAGAAAAGGCAAGCAGAAAGGGACTAACGATTCGGTACCAAAGACAGAGGCAGACGACTTTTTGGCCCAGTTAGAGCGGGAAATATTAGGCGGGCGTTAACTACCAGTTCATACCCCTGGTCGGTGAGTTAGTTTTTGTTGGGTAGTAAGTTGTGCTCATTGAGTATCTAGCTTTGACCTTTCGCGATAACATGAGGTTGTCGTAGACCTCCAGATTGCGCCAGGACGTGACCAGGATTAATAAACAGGCCACTTATATTGCTCTTATGGAGGAAGGTACTGCTACAGAGTAGACCTTTGGATCACTCGCTACACGAAGTCCGTCGTTAACAAGACGCTCGCGCTCGTTGCCTTCATTTGATGTACTTCTGTACAGTGGCATTGCGGCCTTCGCAACAAATCGGATCACCATACACATATTGCCACTGATATATACAACTAGCAGTAGACAACGCCCCCGCTCGTGTAACTGATATTGATAGACATTCGAACGATACGTGTAGCGTTTCTGCACCATGAATTCTACTGCCCTGTACTCCAACAGCGTTATTTTTATCCCATCACGCCACTGCTTCACCCTTGGCTTCGAGAACCAACCTTTCGGGACAGATCAAAGAGAACCGACCCTTGTCCTCCTTGAATTCCACACACCACGTCCCCCGACGCAAATAACGTCTCTTCGGCGACTCTTCACCAGAGACAACATTCTCCATGAACTTCCTACACGTCCTGAGCACCTCAAGTGCAGGACGAAGAGCAGTAGCGTGCCCACAATTAATCATCACATTTTCAGGGTCGGGCTGCGTTTGTACGAGCTCGATGAGCTTATCAATGGTAGAGAACCACACGGGAAAAGATCCCCCGTTTGGAAAGATGATGGGATCGTCTTCATATAGAGTGTCCCCGGTGTATAACATTTTCTCATCTGCATCCCACAAGGCAAGCTCGTCTGGAGTGTGCCCAGGGGTATGCAAGACTGTGAGGCCCATGGATAAACCTGACGATGAGGTGATCTCATGTAGGTGTGGTACCAAAGTAAGCTCGTAGATCGGGGTTCGTAAGCCCTGAACTTTGCATTCCGAGTTTGTAGGGAAGTTCTCGGGAGAGACAAAGGTGGGCGAGTGGCTTGAGCCGAGAATGGGACTGTCGGTGGCGAATGGTTCCACGCCAACTTTAAGTTCCAAAGAGTGATCAGCAGGTCAAAGAGTTGGACGAGATGGAACACTTACGGATATGATCATAGTGGCAGTGGCTTTCCACCACGATATACTTCATCTTCCCTCCTTCATTGAGAGGCTTCCCATTGTTATCAGGAACGTCGACGGTCTCGATGAACTCTCTCAAGCTCTTCAGACCGATGTCCGGATTATGTGTAGCCCCACCACATCCTGTGTCCATGATAAGGATGGTGTTAGTGGATGGGACTATCTTGGCGTAGATGAATGGGTGTTCATTGAAGATGTCATCCCATTCAACGATCAAGAAAGTAGTTTGCGTCAGGCGTCGAGCAGTGAACGCTGGCAATTGCTGGTTCTCTAAGCTGGTGCCTTTCTCCATATCGCCTGTCATCAAACGAGACTTGGAATGTAGTCTTCGATGCGTCACCAGATAGAAAAATACAAAGAGAATGCCAGCTAAAAAGACCAGTGCTGATCCCAGGCTTGAGCTCATCCTGTGGGGAAAGGTTGAAAGCAAAAGCACGATGAGAAGATTGTAGTCTTATCTATGAAGCATACTCACCTGCATGTACCACGAGACTTCTGAGAGATATTTCTGGTGATCTCATCCACCTGACACAGGGCAGATGACTGCGACTTCTTCTCCTCCCTTTAATATTACCTCCTCAACGTTGTCCACCATCTCGGCGTTTACGCTCCATTGGCTAGACTGAAGGATCTTGTCTAGGCCGACGTCCGGGTGCAATGACACCAGGAAACCACTCAATGAGGAGAGTGGGTATTGCGAGGCAGGGAGCGTGACCGATTGTTCGGTCAAGCCAGTCGCTGTTGACGCAGCAGCAAAGTAGAGCACCGTGATTTCTGGTTGGCTCATGATGGTTGGTTCTGACCTCCCAGGCAGACCTTAGTAGACGAATGATCCTAAGATCTCTGTTAATAGCCTGATTCGGACCCACGATGCTCGCGGACCACAAAGAGGTGGAACACGGCCCGCCTTCTCGATCCCAGGACCCCATCAGTTCCCCATTTCAAAGCGAGTACTACAACGAACTACAAAGCATACTCTAGCATAACTAAAATACGAGTATAATTTACAAGAATATAGGAGTATATGTTCTTAGTGGTCCCTTAACTCTGCACACCACCAGATTGGCTTCGAGGTCCTGATCGTGACGTCTTGTCCTGGTACAAGATGGTTTGACGTGGACATAAGTCCATCAAATGATGACTCTGCGTTGTCTAGGTTCCACCGCAGTCCAGTCGTCGTGAGGATAGTCGAGTCGATGCCGACAGGGAGGAGCCCGCACGTTTGTCCTAACACGTCGTGGTTGATGCGGATGAGATGTTCACCCTGAAATGGTGAGATACAGTACTGAAAAGGTAACTCGACTTACTTCATTGAGGACCCATCCTACGTTATCGTCGGTGACTGTGAAGACGCGTTTGCGGGTCTTACGAAGTTTGTGGAGGTATGACAGTGTATGTACAGTCTGATCCAACCTTCCGGAAAGACCTCCCAGGATCACGATCTCGAACTGTTCAAGAGATCAATTATTCTGGTAGTAAACGACAAAATTATGGTTTTACCTCCCGCCCCGTTAAACGTTCTTCCTCTTCCAGTGCGTGCACACATTTCATGAGGTCCGTAGAATCTTGGTTGGAATCGTGGATGACAGGTACATTCTGGGGGACTGTTAAGATAATGTCGATCAAAACACATAGGCCTTACCAGTGATGTGTAGTACAATTTGACATCGTCTCTTAAAGAGTCGAGATCACCCTTCACCATATCAGGGAGGAACCTAGACTTGATGTCACTCGCCATACGCTGCAGCACACGCGACACTCGAGTCTAGACTTACAGACTTCGAAGATTTGGGTCACTGCTTGCGCCCAAGACATCATGTAAACGATTGGCGCCTCCGTCAGCGCAAGAACGCCATTCGCAAGCGGCCCACAGGGTCTTTAACAATCTGGCACTAAAAGGTTGGTTCAGAATTATAAGCGCACGTGAGATATTAAGGTCTTTGGAAGCTCGCGGGTCCAAGAATTGGGTGCACCATTCTACGATCATGGCAATAGAGGAGGTCAATGGAAGATCTGGGAAAGGCTGTCCAAGTGCATGGCGCCAGTAATTAAAAGATGCCGGGGTGCGGTTCAGGCCTAGGACTGGTTCGAGGTAGTGTGGCTTTTCCAACGGTTCGAACCCTTTTTACTACTAAAAATAGGTATTAGAGCTCGAGTACCATGGCAAACAGACAGAAGAGGTGTTCTTTTTTTCCGACTGCACGACCAAAACGGACCTCTTTCTCAAAGTATTATAATTACCAGTACATAAATTACGGTTCAAACAAGCTCACATAAAATGCCCAGTATATATCAGTCGAACCTTTGAAAACAGTTCAGGCCGTTCAGAATCGCACCCGGTAATCTCCCTAGATCGGGAAATCGTACTTACAGCGAACCAAACCGTGAGACCTTGAGAACCAACTGAACTTACTACCATTGGCATCAGACTGAGCCAGCCTCAACAACATCGGGTCATCGACTCGGAACACCAAACGATGTCAGACACAAGTCTCCTCGAGCAAAGCAGCGATCATATACTTCAGGTATTTTTTTAATGCTGGTACTTTAGCTCGTGATTAATGAGTTTTTGACTTTCAGTCAGCGCTGGAGACTGCCTTCCAGATTACGGACATTGCACCTAAATCTGCTGCTGCTCCGCCCGCTCCTACATTACCCTCAGACGCGCCTGCAGTAACTTTGGAGGTCCCAGAAGGTTCTGAAGCGGTCGAAGAAGACGCATGGAAGGGAGAATATGAAGCTCAGGTAGAGGAATGGCGTGCTCAATCAGCCGAAGCTCGTGCCAAAGCAGAGCGCGAGCGCGCACGGTGGGAGCAGATTAGGATACGCGAAGCAGAAGAACGGCAAGCGCTCGGCCAGGAGCCAGAAAACTGGGATGCATTAGGCTCTCATATTACGTCCTCATTCGCCGCTGCAAGCGAAGTACTGGCTTCTTCGTCTGCCTCTCTAGCCTCGACATCCCTTGCGGATTCTGGGCATCTTGTTAGTGAACCCAAGGGCTCGTCGAGTCAATTACACGCCTTCCAACATCTTAAGACGGATACAGGGTCTCCGTCGCAGAAATGGGAACATATAGATTCGTCTCCTACTTCTTCCTATCCATCTATGTCGTTTCCCGAGACTTCTATTCCCTCATCACCGTCTCCGCCACATGTTGCACTTCAAAAAACGACAGGACGTGATCAACCTCAGAAGCAATATTCTGCGGAACGCAAGCCCTCCAATGTGCCACCTTCCACCATCCCATCCTTGCTTGACAGCACAATTGCGCCACGGACACGAATGACTTTGATCCTTACGTCTCTTGCGATCAACCTTTTCCTTCCTTTTGTGAACGGGGTGATGCTAGGCTTTGGAGAAATATTTGCCAAGAACGTCCTAGTGGGATGGATGGGGTGGAAGTCGCAGAGCGGTCGCACTGCCGCAAAGGTTGGTGTTCGGAGATGATCCCAGTCTTGGTAGCGTGCATACCCACTATGTACTGATCATTGAAATGCTCTTGAATATACACTTGAAAGATTTCACACAATAACGCGTTTCTTGTATTTCATCGCGCCCACAAGAGTTCTGGCTTGTCTGCATGTAATCTGGTGCGCTCCCTCGTTTATGTCTCTGACATTTGAGTTCAATCAGATGCGGAAGTACCGTTGCGGCTTAATTGCTTCTGTGTTCTGGAAGCACTATCTTTGTGACTTGGAACGGTGCACCCCCATCCTGAGCCTGTGATCCCACCTCACGTCTCTCGTGAGTTTTCGCAAACGCACTTCTATACAGACACCAGTGAAAACGCGGAAAGCTCCTGGATGAAGTGAGTTGAGTCGCTTATCATGATGTCTTCAGGGCAAATATCTTAATATCCGGACTGACGACCCTGTCTTGTCTCGTATTGGCTCATGCAGGTTCGCCCCAGTCAAGGTCAGCACTGCCCACCAGGATGGGCGATGCGCAGTGTCCAACATGTCACTGATGCATATCAGATATGATCCAGCGAGATGCCAGCGCTGATTTCTTCAAAATCTGGAATTACTTGATAATGAGTCATTGATGATTCGAATGTCTAGATTCCACTGAGCGCGTGACCCATGAGTGCCTCACTGCGCAATTTGTGCTCCAAGTTCGAAGCATCGAGGAAATCAAGTTTGTAGGAAAGTAGGACAATTTTGATCATAGAGGTAGTAGGTAAATATAAATGAAGAGCACGAGGCTCAAGTGCGTCACTGTATAAGTTCGTGGAAGACCTGCAACCCCGACTCTGTCCTGCTTGTCTTTCTACCATGTCTAGTGCAGGAGCAAAGGCCGTCTTTATTACATTCTTCATTATCAACGCAATTCTGTGGTCACAGAGTCGGTATGGCCAGACGCCTTACCAACACCAGTCCCTGCAATCCCTTTGGAAGCGGAATGGGCCAACGCTGACGACGACTACAGAGAAAAGCTGTTCTCCTCTATCCTATTCGGACCTTTCGTTACAATGCGCACATGTTATCGACTCATGTCCGTCGCCCGAGACGTTTCTAAGCATTCCGTACTTGTCCCACTACTTCTGCGCCCCCACACCTTTTCGACCTCTGATTTTCGCTGGATTAGTGCTCTGGCTCCTGTTTCTATTCAGCACACTTGGAATATCTGCATCTGATTTCTTCACTCCAAACTTAGCGACCATTGCGACCTTCCTAGGTCTCGACGAGAATGTTGCCGGTGTCACCTTTCTCGCATTCGGAAATGCCTCCCCGGATGTGTTCAGCACTTTCTCCGCTATGCGTGCAGACTCTGGAAGTCTTGCTATCGGAGAACTGCTTGGAGCTGCCTCGTTTATAGTAAGCGTCGTAGCTGGCAGCATGTGTATCATCAAGCCATTCAAGGTCGAGCGAATCCCATTCCTGAGGGACGTCGGCTTCTTTACCCTTTCTGTCATCGTGCTACTTGTCATACTCCACGATGGCCGCATCAGAGCAGGAGAGTGCGCATTATTGGTAGCCATGTACGTGTGTTATGCCGCTGTCGTTGTCGTGGGGAGCTGGTGGGAGCGGCGGCGCGATCGAAGGGAGAAACTTGAAGCCCTCATTCGAGCAGAATATGGCGAGGATGAAATTGTAGCAGAACCATATCATGACATAGGTGCGTGTTTATTCTATCTTTTCGCTCGTACCATTCTATTTTCGTTCATCCACGAATACATGCAGTTACCCCTCCCGACACGCTTACCGTGCCTCTCTCGCCACCAACACGACATCGGGCATCATCGTGCCCCCAACCCCCACGACTTGCACTCCCAGCACCTTCACAAACTCGCGCACTGTCATCATCTTTCCATGCACAGGCCCCTGGTGGGGAGCGTACTCCCTCACCCTTAGGTTCACCACACCTCTCACAAATGCCGTCCTTCTCGCTGGTCGGAGCGCTTGAGTTCAGGCAGGTAGTGGCAAGCCTACAGGCGCACGCTGCTTCCAGCAGCTTGTCTATTTTTGAAAGCCCCATCACCCCCTACGCGGGTGGCCACTACCACCGACGTGGCGGGAGCCATGCTAGCCGCACTCCACTGAGCGAGGAGGATCCCTGGGACGCAGCGTTAGGACTGCCTCTGGACGAGCGCAGTCCGAGGCTGCTCGTGAATGACATGATCGCAGAGGGTCATGAGCCATCGCAAACATCCTCAGCGATCGACGTACAGGCACACGCCTCTGCTTCAATATCACCCATTCCATCCATTTCGCACACCCCTGCATCACCAACGGATGCCGCATCTACCACAACGACGGAAGTCGAGCCGTATATTCCTCCCTCGAAACTCAAACGTGTATTGCGGGTTGTGAAAAAGACGTATTACATCCTCTTCCCTGCGCTGCATCACTTCAGAGAAAAGAATTTACTTGGGAAAATAGCGAGTCTACTTGCTGCACCTGCGGTAATGGCGCTCACGCTGACTCTACCTGTGGTCGTGGTCCCATATGACTGTCATGGATCTGCATCGGAGAAAATGCACAAGCACCATCATAACGCCGGCGAGGATGGCCGGTTAGTGGACTTTGAGGAAGACGGCATCGAGCGTGCATTAATTGCGGAGGAAGTGGTGCAACCAGATCTCCACGAGATCGAGTTTAATAAATGGCTGATGGCTGCACAATGCGTCCTAGGCCCTTTGTTTTGTTTGGGGGTGTTATTCCGTGCGTGTATTTTCTCTGGCAGTCTGCGCCCTCTTCCCTTTCCTGGCATTTTGGACGTTGAAATGTAAGCTAACTGTTGATCATTTCATTCAGATGAGGCGGATCATTTTATGTTCCTCGTGTTAGGAACAGCTGTGTGTGGAATTGCAGTTGCTGCGCTTGTGCTCGTGTTTGCGGATGGTAGAAGCCACCCTACTGCACGTATGGCTCGGTGTAGTATGGGTTTCTTGGTTGCGATTGCATGGATTATGGCAATCGCTGATGAGGCTGTCAATGTGTTGCAGGTTTGTTCTCTATTCTTCTCCTATACACGCCTCCCTGATGACCTACACAGACATTCGGCTTCATCTTTGGACTCTCGGATGCCATAATCGGCCTCACGATCTTCGCAGTAGGCAACTCCCTTGCGGATCTCGTAGCGAACATGAGCGTAGCTGCAAGTCTCCTTCCTTTCCTTCCACCCTTCCACCACCTGACCCAGCCCTCAGGTCTTCGCCCCCATTATGGGCTTCTCCGCGTGCTTCGGCGGGCCCATGGTCAACATTCTTCTCGGTGTCGGAATCTCCGGCTCCTATGTGATTTCACAAGCTGGTGGCAAGCCATACACACTACATTTTTCACCTACGCTCATGAGCAGTTCGTTTGGCTTGCTGGCGCTGCTCGTCACAACGCTGCTTGTCGTTCCGCTGAACGGGTACGTACTGAGTCGCAGGTGGGGATTCTGTTTAGTTGGCGCGTATTTCGTGGTCATGGGAGTGAATCTATGGGTGGAGCTGAGGTAGTAGATTGCTAACAGATGGTAAGAGGATCCATACACATGTTTGGAGTTTGATTCTGACGATCCGTATTTGGGACTTAGTATTGAATGTGTTAATTTAAATGTCCTGCACCTAGTGCTTTGATAGACGCTAACTCTGCATGATGCATGCATACGTTCAAATTGACAATGTAATATCCAGGATGTTTTAATGAATGATTTTGCCAATCGCACTCACGGCCCGCTCTACTTTATCATAGTATTCATGGAGGGGCAGACAGGTCATCTTGTTTGAATGCCCCACAGCCTTCACTTGAAGCATCTTGGTTACGTTAATTGCCCCTATCATGAAACTTCCACAAACCTTTGTCCCATGACTTGATCTAGTCTGCGTGGTTTCCGATCATACTTGGGCGCTTCATCCAGATGGTATCCATGCTCCATATGCATCACGATGTTTAGTGCCCACTGCCCCCATTACAACGGACGGATCTTGTCCTCATGCCCCCTGGAATCTGAACATTCAACCTCAGCCGAGGTTGGTAGACTATATCTGGTAGGCACGGGCAGTTAGATGCTCAACTACACGCGAGCTTGAACGCTTGGCAAGTTGGCTTTCAACGAGAAGCGAGATCCTCGAAGTCGCATGAGTCTGGGTGTAGGAAACTGTTGGCGAGCCATACAGTTCCTTTTGTGATTTCCAGACTTCGTTACAAGGACGATAATGGCCACCTGCCTAAGCCATGCCTACCTCACCACCAACGACCATAGTCTAGCACACATCGCAGCCACATATTTTACCATACCTTTTGTGTTCACAATCGCAGCCATCGTTAATATTGATCGCTGACCAAAAATGTCCGCGAAAACTTGAATTCAGCAAGACGATTACCCTGCATGTAATAATATCCCGTAAGATCAGGTCACAGGCTACGAGCAGTCTGACAGACAAACTTATGCATTGTAACTGTATAAACGCCTTCTGCTGAAACTTGGAGCGCTCAGGTCTGTTAAAATGCCCAGGTTGTAGTAAATCAAATTGTGAGGACTCCGACCGCTTTCAGATGCATAATTCTAGCCTGCATGGAGACAGTTCCACGAGCGATTTAGTTTCTGATGTGGGACAACTAATCAAGAACTTGATGAGTATCTAGCATAATCCTCTGCTAGCAGTATTTCGAGGGAAGGAATAAGGTTAAGGTATTCGTCTCGTTCCAGATCTGTTACCGTCGACATATCCCAACCGCTACAAATTAGGCTCCCCAGGCAACACTTTGACCAGTCCAAAAATGCCTTCAACTTCCATGAAAGCATGATACACCGTGGTCTTCAAGCACCCACAAACTGGGGAGTGATAGAGCATTGAACAGGTCGGATATATTATCAGTCAACGAACAATGGCGCCGGATGTGGAAGGTTTAGATTTTGGTGTGCGTGAATGACTCTGAGTGTTCCTTTTTGTCGTTGAATTGTACGTGGATCTTGAACGAGCAGAGGTTGGAACATAACTGGAG
>QLOO01001457.1:0-17896 GCA_003313855.1 Suillus sp. MG131 | reverse complement strand
CCACCCTATGATAACACCACATATCCCCAAGTGTTGTGCCACATATGTCACGCGTCCGTGTCATATCTGAGACTCTGATGGTCGCACACTGGTAGACTCAAGTACTGAGCAAAAGGTCAAAGTATAAGCCAGGCTGGCTCGAGCCTGAAGATCTTTCACCTGTGAGATTGGAAGACAGGTGTATGCGTCCGCCGCTGTGTAAGAGATTGATCTGAATCAAATGATAGAGAGATTCAATGATGAGGTTTCGCAATGAATTGATGTGCAATAATGGGATAACAGCGGAATGTGTGGCTCCCGTTATGGCAACCGCGGTGTCGTTGGATGGCTCAAAGTCGCTGGATCTGGTTGAAATAGAGAACAGCGGAGCGCATAGTCCGTGCCATGAAGATAGAGGCCCATCAAGATATGACCCACAATCTCAAGTTGCTTGTTTTCGAATGAAGTTGATACATGTGGGAGCGATCGCTGCTTGAGAGAATTTCGAAACAAGGGTCACGGCACCTTATTAGTCATGCAAAGTTGATTTGCTGCGGCATTTGCCTCTTCCCTTATGGCAAGTCATTACTGACAGTACCATATTATAAGCTTCAAGCTCAGCCCTGTGTCTGACGGGTTCCGACAGACTCTCACATGCACAAGATGCCTCGGAATCGCATCTTCCTGGTCATATTCACATGTCGTGGGTGAAATTCGTCCCACTGATATCAGCCATTCAAAGGAACATCCGAGTCAAGGCCAGTTCAATGTCTCAAAAGTAAGCACTGCATCTGAAGATTAATAATCATGTTTGTGGCGTTGCCTGCTTCATGGCCAGATCGAGTGTTTTTTTTGATTCCATGTAGTCAAGTACGCATTCCACGCCTGTGGCCTGGTTTATATATCAAGTGGTACAAGTAAGGAAGCCTAGCGACTCACCTCGTTCCCACCGCTCACCATTTACATTCAACCAGTAGGCACTTAGACAATCCATATACCAAGTACTGTGATGCGTGCCCGATCTATCATGCAGTCAACGTTTTGCTGAATAGCACGGTCTTTAAAGGAGTTTTCTTCATCCGGGCACAGAACGAGCACTTCCGCTGCGTTGGAGCAGTGTACCCGCGACTATGTGCCTGCGTATCGCGAGCAAAGCAAGAAGTGGTGAAGAACCTACGCTACGACAAAGCCTGAAGGACGCTCCTTAGCTGACTAAGCTACGGTACTATGCGGCTGCTGCTCTGCTCCTACCCCTGGGGTCCCCCACTCCAGCGTCAATTTGGAAGGCAAGAATTTCTTCGCCGGAGAGCATCTCATCGTAGTCGACATTCCCGAGCCATCTCCCGCCAACACTTGCATTAGATTCACCCGAACGCGCAAAACTGTGCCAGAAATCTAAGGAGAACGAGTAAGAACCAGGCCAGAGTGTCTTACGCTCCAAAAGCAGTGGCCCAAGCTGCCAGACCGCCTTCGGGAAGCTCATGCAGGCTTTGGGGAGGATCCCAAACCTTGGCAACTTCACATGCTTCCAATGTCTTTGAGCACTCTTTGTTCTCTTAGAGGGCGGTCCCTTCTGTATGAACCGTTCGAAGCTCAGATTCGAATGTCATCCCGGGATGGGAAAACTGATAATGACATCAAGTACAGTACTTGGGTATTGATGTGCACACATCTGATCATGGCACCATGTCCGTCGAATCGGACGGCTGATATGGAAACATCGACATGTCGACTTTGTTTGTATGTAGGCTTGTTGCTTTATTATAACGAGAATTTGCAAACAGATAGTTTTTCGGGCCGAGTCTAGAAGGACTACAATGCTATCTTCCTTCGCCTATATAAGGACTGCCATGGAAGACTAGGCGGAGCCGACGATCGACTCTTCACACCTGATCCTGTGGTGATGAGCGGGAGCTATACATTCGGAAGGAATAGACGCACGCGGCATATATATGTTGAGGTATTGCCAGTATTGGTGTTGGTGTCTTTGGAGGAGCCTTACACGCAGCTTAGGTGGTGTCATGTACCGCGTATATGCTTGTTTGGAGTATGATTAAACTTTTTCACAGATTCAGATCAGACGGCGATCCATACAGTGGATACGTGCGGAAGTGCAGGATCTTTGAATAGCGAAATCATTCAAAGATCCTCGCGCACTTCAGCAATTATCGAAAACGAGTCGAGGCCAGTGTTCTCACTAGCGTACGCTTCTGATAGAGGTAGCACCCGATGAGCACATGAGCAGAAGCGCAGGGTTGAAGAAAATTGTAGATCTTAAGTTCTTCGCAGTCGCATCATTGGGGACGGTAGCAGTATTTGAAGATTTCCAGCTACAATAACATCTAATATTTTACTTTTTTTTACAGTTGACCGAAATTTGTTAGCTGTGAACTCTGAATATTTGGTGGTGTCGTAGATGAGTCGAGTCGTAGTCTGTTGCGCGAACACCCCGGGCCCTCCCGAATAGCCTCCGTCACAGCAGACTGGCAACCAGGAAGCCAGCCTCAAAAGTTCACTGGTCCTTCTACCTCCCAATCAATTTACTCGATCGAGGTTAAACCGATGCCACGCCAACCACATATAGGTTATTTCGGGCACACAGAAAATCTCGAGACACCAGATGGAGCCAATGGTTACTAGCCGTTTGCGTGTTTCAGGTGTGTCAATTTTCCTGGCCCTCTAGGCATGTAGTATTGACTCGTGGCTAGCATCTTCGTTCTCGTCACTGGAATCGATCGGCTCATCTTCCCGGTCCTTTCATTCAAGACACTTCATTGACAGCAAGACGAGCTTGGCTTACTTATAATCCCCAAGCCCAGCGTTTGCTGTCATAGTGGTTCACCCGCCAATCAGTCCTTTCAATGTCTGTGGCTCAGCCCAGAATTCGTGATATACTCGTGGCCCACGAGAAGTCGCATACTTTGGAAGAACTGGGACATGTGCAGCACTCGCCTAATTCCCCGCCACTTTTTTCAGAATTTGACCTTCCAGATGGTGGGTTTGGGGCATGGGCAACTGCTTTCGGATGGTAAGTTGTGTCTCCATGATGCCCCCAAGCTGCGTATCTTACATTCACAATGACACTCAGTTTTTTGATACAATTCTGTGGTTTCGGGTTCGTTCTGGCACTATTCCTTCGAGACTATGTTTCACACCACTTTGACAGATATGTATCATCTTTTGGGGTGTATCAAGGTGCGCAACGGTAGCACAATTGATTGTACATATGGTTGATATCAGAACTAAGATTTTTATGCGCGAGTTTACCTGGCCAATCAACCACCGTCTGCAATATCGTAAGTGAATGCACATATACTCGGAATCTGTTGTCTCACTCGCTGTCAGATGGATTGGTGCTTTGACCTCGTTCTTGGCAGATAATGTCACCTTGATCTCCGGACCGCTGTACGACAGAGGATGGTTGTAAGTTGCTACATATTGGTAGTGCTTTTTTGGCACTAATTGCTGATAGCTACCAATTGATGATTGTGGGGTCGGCCCTCCAGTCATTATCCTTGTTCGCGTTATCCCTCGCAAAGCCTGGTCAGTTTTACCTTGTGAGCAGTCTTGGTAATTCTGTGGATGGGCTACCTATATGTGGTGACTAGATTTTCATGGTTCAAGGTGTCCTTTCTGGAATCGGGATGGGCCTAACGTACGGACCCTGCATGGCGGTCATCTCTCAGCACTTCTCCAAAAGACGCACATTGGTGATGTCTCTTGTCGCGTCCGGTTCACCAATGGGTGCCATTATTCATCCGATTATGTTGAATCACCTTTTAAATGGTACTGTGGGCTTTGCGAGAGGTGTCCGTGCCAGTGCATGCTTTGTTAGTGCTCTGTTATTGGTATCCTGCTTATCCATGCGGACGAGAACACTGTCAACGTCGAAACCAACTACCAGCTATGGTGCCGCTGCGCGGAAATGCTCTCACGATGTTTTCTTCATCCTCATAACCGCTGGGTACGTCGCCTCTAGCGCTTGTGCAACTTCAATTCGAAGTATTTACAGTTGAGCGTGTCTAGGTCGACATTGTTTCAGATCGGGTATTATTTCCCTATATTTTACTTGCAACTTGACTCTATCAAACACGGGATTGACGTCCATCTCTCGTTCTATTCCGTATGTCTGACATTTTCTGCGTCATCCACTTCCAACATGATTTAGCTTGTGATCATGAATGCTGCCTGTGTCATCGGCCGCTGTACGGCAGGAATGATTGCAGCGTATGCGGGGGTCTTAAACTTCACCATCGCATCCACCGTCACATGCAGTGCCCTCATTATTTCCGTGATGGCTCTGAGCGACATAACAAGTGTGATTGTATTAGGGCTTGCATATGGGTACTTTTCTGGAGTTTGTATGTACCATTCAGTAGCTTGTGTGATTCCTGCCACTGACTTTCCAAGACATCGCGTTGATGGTACCGTTGGTGACTGTGTTCACACCCGACTTGTCCGAGCTAGGGTTAGTTTCTTCTATATGTATACTTTGGCGATGTTGACCCTTGTATGCAGGGCGCGATTTGGGATATGCTTTGCTTTTACTGGTGTGTAGCATCCAGCTCTGTCTTGAAACGTCTGACAGTGTGAATGGTCAGCCTTTGGTGGATTGCTCGGTAAGTAGTTGCTTTCCGGTCTTATCTTTATTTGCTATTGAATCAATATTTCAGGCGGCCCAATTTCGGGCGCTTTGCTTTCTTCCCAATATAGGTGGTGGATAGCGTCGCTCTTCTGTGGGGTGAGTAGTTTTGTGTTGTTCCTACACTTGCGCAGCGCCATGCTGAAATTTGTATATACTGTGATAAGCTCATCTCTTTTGTCGGAAGTTCCATTTTCGTGGTGGTGCGCTTGATTATCTACCGCGGACGATAGTCAGAAGAGATATTGGTCACCCATAACGCGCAGAAACGAGGTGAACCGCGTGTTCATGTTCTATGAGCATTTTTTCTTCGGGTCGATATATATGCTTATCTGTCCCAAATACTCACCCTTGTGCTGTCATTAGTACCAGGATGTCATAACATATGCCTACGCACACTTTCAACACATGAATTGCACACATATTTACCTCTGTAGTTGCTGCTCAACTGTTCTGCTGCCATCGGCGTACAGGCAGCCAATTGCCGTTACGTGTAAGGTACGGCAGTCACGTGAGATAGTTGAGCAACAGTGATGCGGTTGAGGCTCCTGCTCCGTTCCCTAACCTCCCTAACCTCCCTTCGAATTACCTTTAATTTTTTCTTTGCGGATGCAGGTGAAAATGCTGGTATGCGGCCCATCAGCGAGTACGACAATGAAGTTAATTTGAACTTCGTACGATTGATATGCTCCACTCGTTTCGTGGCCGACCGCTTGATCTGTCTTGCAACGATACTTTGCCCGGGCCGTTACTGGGAGCTAGTATTGTCATATTGTGAGTTCGGAGCGGATTTACTCCACAGCAGTGCGGTGCAGGAATGCACACCCTTCTCTCTGTCGACCTCGATCACAGTGAATGGGACGGCCTACAGTGTAATGTTTGGATTTCCAATCTCGTAGTAAGTCGCGGCATTGTTTCGCGCTTCCTCTCAGGTGAGTGCACTTCCTTATGAGTATCAATTGACTCAAAGGTGGGAAATATACCTAATACTGACGTACCGAGGTTCAGACGATGATGGTCACCTCACCCCAAGAAAGTCTTATCAAGGGCGTGGTTTCGATTTGATTTCTATATAGTTTTCTTATGCTGCACAACTGTGTATCCCCTTGCGGTATTCAATAGTAGATTTCCTGAATTCGGCATTTATGCTCTATCGGTCTCATCTTCGGTAAGTGATCAGTATATATTCCTAGTACAGCTGATCACCAGATTACTTTCATGACATCGGATCATTCTCTCCTTCGGGTCCGCCATCGGACGCACGAGCCGAAACGATTGCTTTGAATCCCCCAGACAAGACAGCTGTTATGATGCCGTCAGGTATTTACGACCATAAAGGATAACCCTGCAAGATCCTTTGGATTTTTCTATGCGCGCATTGAGATCGCCGTCAACAACTTGTTAATGCCCCGCTGGTGATGTAATACACCTCTTACCAGGTAACCCCGTTAGAATGAGGTTGGACGGCACTCCTGCAGGGCCATAATTAATATTGTCGTATCCTTATAATTCCGAGTACCTGCATCTGCTGGTGCACAACGCATTACTTACCCACCATTTCCTTCAATAGTGGCTATGGCACAGGCCGAATTCCGCGATGAGCTCACGGCGAACAAGAAGTCAGACGTCCTGGAAGAGCTGGGAGGCAAACAGTCTTCTGACTCCCCATCGTTGTGTTCGGAATATGACCTTCCAGATGGCGGGCGTCCGGCATGGGCAACTGCTCTTGGATCGTAAGATATTCTCGAATGGTATTCACGACTTACATGTCTCACATTTACCATGCTGCTTAGTTTTCTGATACAATTTTGTGGCTTCGGGTCGGTCCTAAATCTGCTTGATCGAAACTTATCAATTAATAGCTCTCAAACAGATACTTGAACTCTTTTGGAGTCTACCAAGGTAAGTACACAGTGGTGGCATGAGTGGTTGTGTAAGCTGACAAACGAACTTGGAAGATTTCTACACACGGATTTATCTAACTGACCAACTACCGTCCACAATATCGTAAGTGAGTGTACTTCTACTCTAATGTTTATGATCTCAATCAACGTCAGATGGATCGGTGCATTGAGCTCGTTCCTCACAGTCAGCAGCACCTTGATCTCTGGACTGATGTACGACAGAGGGTGGTTGTGAGTTTTCATCAGTTCATAGTCGGTTGTTTATGATGCTGATTGCTGATAGCCACCATTTGATGATCGTGGGGTGTTCGCTCCAATCACTGTCCTTGTTCGCGTTATCCTTCGCTAAGCCTGGTCAATTCTACATGGTGAGCAGCCCAGCCGATCTCATCGATGGGCTACCTATATTTCGGACTAGATTTTTGTATTTCAAGGTGTCCTTTCTGGGATTGGGATGGGCCTAACGTATGGTCCCTCCATGGCTGTCATCTCTCAGCATTTCTCCAAAAGACGCACATTGGTGATGTCTCTCGTCGCGTCCGGTACACCAATGGGTGCCATTATTCATCCGATCATGTTGAATCACCTTTTCAATGGCCCCGTTGGCTTTGCGGGAGGTGTCTGTGCCAGTGCAGGTTTCGTTAGTGCCCTGTTGTTGACCGCCTGCTTACTCATGCGCACGAGAGCACCGTCGACACCGACTACCAGTGCCAGCTATAGTGCAGTGGCACGAAAATGCTCTCGCGAGGTCCCCTTCATCCTCATGACCTCTGGGTAAGTTCTCTTTGGCATCTGCAAAAGTATCTCGAAGACTTTGGAGCTGATTACGACCAGGATCATGCTGTGTCAGACTGGTATTTTATTCCCTGTATACTACTTACAACTGGACTCTATCAAACATGGGATTAACGTACATTTCTCGTTCTACTCCGTACGTTCAATATTATCTCCTTTGTTGTCGACTCTCAACTCGATTTAGCTTGCGATCTTGAATGCTGCCTGTGTAATCGGACGTTGCACAGCAGGAATAATTGCAGCGTATACGGGATTGTTGAACTTCTCAATCGCATCCATTGCTGCATGCGGCATCGTCATCATATCCATGATAGGTCTGAGTGACATGTCCAGTGTGGTTGTGGTGGGCATTACATATGGCTACTTTTCTGGAGTCTGTATGTCCCACACTGCCGCTACTGTAATTTCTGGCACTGATGACCCTAGACATCGCACTGGTGGTCCCGCTGGTGACTATATTGACACCTGACTTATCAGAGCTAGGGTTAGTTTTTTGTTATTACACACAATTGTCTAGCCAATCATGGTGACCTTCCTATGCAGGGCGCGGATGGGCCTATGCTTTTTTTTCACCGGTGTGTATCAGTCAGCTGTTTTCGGAACTTTTGACAGACTGTGAGTTTAAGCGTTTGGTTCATTGCTCAGTGAGTAGTTCTTTTCCAGTCTTTACTTCTCATTGAACCAACGTTTTCAGGTGGTCCGATATCAGGCGCATTGCTTTCATCTCAATATAGGTGGTTGATACCGTCGCTCTTCAGTGGAGTGAGTAGTCGTAATCGTTCTCGAACTTCCCCATGCTGAAATCGTGTCATGTGGCGATAAGATCATCTGTCTTGTTGGATGTATGGTGCTTGTGGTGATGCGCTTGACAATGCACGGAACCGCAAACCACTCATAGTAGCTTAGCGTGGCTACGAAGTGAACTTCTTGTTCTATGAGGAGGGCTCTCGTCGGGGCCGGTATATATATACACTGGGAGACAAAACTAGAACCGGACGGGGCAGCGCTGTGTTACGATATGTGTGTGATGAGTGTTTTGGAAACATATGCAGACATAGATGGCATATTTCTGATCTGGGTCCGCACACCGTGAGCGTTTAGGGAGAAATCGGGATGCTATATACGGTAAGTGGGCTATATCCAACACCACTTTCATCTGAATTGTAGCCATATTCTATCCTTTGGTTTCAATTTGTTTTCTTATTATCTACCTTCTTTGCATGCAACCTCGTGAATTTCTAATCTGATCCTACCAATCACGACTAGGAAAACCATCTCCTTGGTGATTTCCTGATGCACCTGCTGATGCATAACGCATTACTTACCATCATTTCCTTCGATAATGGCTATGGTGGTCGAATTCCGCGATGAGCTCGTGACGACTAAATTAGATGTCCTGGAAGGCAAACAGTCTTCTGACTGCCCGTCACTATGCTCAGAATCTGACCCTCCGGATGGCGGACGTCTGGCATGGGCAACTGCTCTTGGATCGTAAGATCTTCTCATATTCACAAGTTGTATGTCTCAAATTTGCCATAATTCTTAGTTTTCTGATACAATTTTGTGGCTACGGGTCGGTCCTAAGTCTGTTCGATCGAGACATCAATTGATAGCTCTCAAACAGATACTTGACATCTTTTGGAGTTTACCAAGGTAAGTACACAGCAATGGCATGTTTGGTTGTGTACGTGATTGTCAGTTGACGAATGGACTTTGAAGATTTTTACACACGAATTTATCTAACCAACCAACCACCGTCTACAATATCGTGAGTGAATGTACGTCTACTCTGATATTTGTGATCTCAGTCGATGTCAGATGGATCGGTGCATTGAGCTCATTCCTCACAGCCAGTAGCACCTTGATCTCTGGACTGGTGTACGACAGAGGGTGGTTGTAAGTTTCCATACGTCCATAGTCGGTTATTTATGATGCTGATTGACGATAGCTATCATGTAATGATAGTGGGATCGTCGCTCCAATCACTGTCCTTGTTCGCATTATCCTTCGCTAAGCCTGGTCAATTCTACATGGTGAGCAGCCCAGCCGATCTCATTGATGGGCTACCTATATTTGTGATTAGATTTTTGTATTTCAAGGTATCCTTTCTGGGTTTGGTATGGGCCTGACGTTTGGACCATCCATGGCGGTCCTCTCTCAGCACTTCTCCAAAAGACGCACATTGGTGATGTCTCTCGTCGTCTCAGGTTCGCCATTGGGTGCCATTACCCATCCGATCATGTTGAATCACCTTTTGAATGGCCCTATCGGCTTTGCGGGAGGCGTCCGTGCCAGTGCAGGTTTCGTTAGTGCCCTGTTGTTGACCGCCTGCTTACTCATGCGCACGAGAGCACCGTCGACACCGACTGCCAGTGCCAGCTATGGTGCAGTCGCACGAAAATGCTCTCGCGAGGTACCTTTCATACTCACGACTGTTGGGTAAGTTCTCTCTAGCATCTGCATAAACCATCTCGAAGACTTTGGAGCTGATTACAACCAGGATCATGTTGTGTCAGATCGGCTTTTTCTTCCCACTATACTACTTACAACTGGACTCTATCAAGCATGGGATCAACACCCATTTCTCGTTCTACTCCGTACGTTCAATATTGTCTCTTTCGCCGTTGATTTTCAACCCGATTTAGCTTGTGATCCTGAATGCTGCCTGTACCGTTGGACGTTGCACAGCAGGGATAATTGCCGCATATACGGGATTGTTGAACTTGACAATCGCATCCACTGCCGCGTGCGGCGTCCTCACCATATCCATGATAGCTCTGAGTACCGAATCCAGTGTGGTCGTGATAGCCGTTACATATGGCTACGTTTCTGGAGTTTGTATGTTCCACATTGCCTCTAGTATAGTCTCTGGCACTAATAATCCCAGACGACGCGGTCTTGGTCCCGCTTGTGACCATATTGACGCCCGACTTGTCGGAGCTTGGGTTAGTTTGTTTTATTACACACATTATTCGGCCAATCATGTTGACCCCCTTATGCAGGGCGCGTATGGGCATATGCTTTGTTTTCACCGGTGTGTATCAGCCAGCTCTGCGTCAGAACTCCTGACGAACTGCGAATTTCAGCATTTGGTGGATTGCTCAGTGAGTATCTTTCTAGTCTTTATTTCCTATTGAACCAATTCTTTCAGGTGGTCCGGTATCAGGCGTTTTGCTTTCATCTCAATATAGGTGGTTGATACCATCGCTCTTTAGTGGGGTGAGCAGTCGTTATCGTTCTCGCACTTCCCCATGCTGAAATCGCGCCATGTGGCGATAAGATCATCTGTCTTGTTGGATCTATGGTGTTTGTGGCGATGCGCTTGATTATATACGGAGCCGGAAAGCACCCATAGTAGCTTGGCGAGTAAACGAAGTGAACTTCTTGTTCTATGGGAAGGGCTTTCGTCTGTGTTGGTATATACATGCATTGGAAGACAAGACTGGAACCGAACAAGGGGCAGCACTATCTTGCGATATGTGCATGATAGATGTAAATGATTGAAAGCATGTGCAGACATGGATGCATATTTTCGAGACCACCGATCTACTTATAAGTCGAGCGATGTCGAGTTGACCCCTAGATCAATGAGCATCAATCTCATATTCAATCTTGTCTTATCCGCAGCCGCGCTTGGGATTCTAGTGGTTAACATTAGCCTGGCCGATAATAACCTAAAATCCCTTTGGACCTCAAAAAAGCCTAGGAACGATTCGCACACCATACCAATCGGAGCAGTTCCATCATGAAGCAACACTTCGACCGTCGTTCGCCCGGTGAGTTACATCACTAGACTTAGTGTTCTTGCTGAGCACAGCACTATTATTGTTCACCATCCAACAGCGGCTCTGGGACGGTCATCCTTTCAAGCATGTTATTCATAGAATGACGGGAAGGAGTTCCGAGGAGTCTTCGTCTGCTGGGCCCATTTCATCAACTCCGGACGGGAAAATCCCTGATCAATCATCGAATGACTGCCTCGCGATTCTTATGCTACTGGCGACTGGCCGGAGCTCCTGATGCGTCGAATGCAAGCGCTTATCGATGTCGATCAACTTTTGGTAATATTGATGGAGTGGGAAGACCTGGCGTCATCGGGATCATGGCAGTGACTTTCTCGCATTATTTCGCCCTTGGGTGCTGCCAGGATTCGGCGGAGCTGTATTGAATCGAACTCGCATGCTTCAGGTTATACTGGTGTCTTCATCGTGGATCATGCAGATGAGATTCTACCGGTCTACACGCTTCGCTCTTCTGTTCCTTCGCAGCCATGTCTCGCGCATTCATAGCCCGAGAAAACATGATGAGCGCAGAAGAATCATCTTCTCCGCTGATCGATCGAGCGCGCTATACAAATAGGGGGTCTTCCTTTTACTGGTCTACCTCCAAGGGGATACCGAAGCACCCAATGCTTCCAAGGTCAGGCCAAGTTCGAACTACATTCAAATCGTTCTTTTAAGCCACTGACCATGGTTTTTGGCTCACAGCCACTGGTGATATCCGAATCGCTGAAACGAATCGTGCGTACTAATGCTCTTCTTGCGAAAAGATCGGTGCACTCAACATTCAAGGTTGAACACACAAGCGGTATCGGGTACCAGACTTACCGATATCGCCACCTCGTTAGCAATACGTTACATCACTAGGCGATCAACAGATACCACCGAATCAACATCGATCGATACAAATGCCAGCCAGACGTACTGATCGAGCACATCCGAATCATCGATACATCCAGATTCCAGGATAAGAACCACCAAAAAATGACCAGACGAGCCCAGCCTAGGCACTGCCAAGACTATCACCCGTAACCTGTGCTCGCATGTCAATCGATCCTTGGACTCGTGCTCGTCAGATGGCGCTAGAACTACGCCAGGTGATCACCACCCCCACGTCAGGTGGGTGAGGGCGTACGTACACGTTCAAGTCACGCCTTGCGTCTGGGATGCGTATATAAGGGCTTGCTCGTCGTTGAATTAGTCGCTGTGCATCTATCCAGTATCAAATTCCATTGCCAGTTCCATTCGCATTCCGATCGGTCATGCTTGACCGCACTCTGCCCTCATTACCCCACCTCAATCTCAGTTTTGATCTCAAACTCAAATGTCACACAAAACGTATGAAACCCCTTTTATTGATATTGATATGACGTAGACAATGCCAGTAGATACGACGATAGATAGGTACTCTGACTGACTTGGCCTTGGCTTTGGATTTGAAGAGGAAGATGTTGGTACATTTTTCGGTGGAAGATGAATTGGTAAATGGTAGGTGCTGTGACGTGATATGAGCACCGGACAGGAAGATGGAAGCGTACACCAATTGAAGTAGTGAGCGGGTGAGCGGAACAGTGGGTGCAGGGATAAAATGGAAGTGAGTTGGCGGTGAGTGGGGGGTTGAAATGGAGGGAGAACTTCCAGTAGATGATGGATGTTGGGAGTGGAATGGTGATAGACGCACAGGCATCGGCTCGATGGGTTTCGACTGATGTCGCAATGCAGGTACCAAAATAGCGTCAGATCATCGGGCCGTGTAAAGCTACAAGCACTGTTCGAGGCAGAAATTCCGTGAGACCCTTGCGCTCGTGTGGAGTGAACTTGAAAAGGTGGAGGCGTTGTGATGCAATCAAGAACGGCGAGAAGACCCAATAAGGAGGAATAACACAGGAAACCAAGGCAAGGCTATGAATGATACAATGTGCATGGAGGCAGGTGATAAGAGAGAGTTCAAACGCAGGAAAAACACGTGAAGAAAACCGTGCAGGCATGAAGGGACGTGAGCATGAACATGATGGAGCGGATGTACTAGAACGGATGGGTCTGGATCTGCAGGGGTCTGCGATGTTGCCATTCCCAAATCCGCGGGCACAGTACGGAAGATATGAATCACGGTCATATCTCCATATCGCGGTCCTCCCCACTAGTAACCACATCATCCTCCCGAATTTTTGTACCACCAATATCCTCTTTCCTTGCACGCACACGTCCCCGACCACGTTCCTCATCCTCTCCCCGATCTTCTATGTCCATCTCCCACTTCTTCTCAGCTTCCCATGAAGATTGTGGTAGGGATGTTTGTGAGGATGCGAGGGAAAGTCTGGATGAGTCTGTAGAGTTTGAGTTTGAGGCGGAGCGGGAGGAGGGGAGGGGGGTTCCGCGAATCGCTGCTAGTTCGCGCTCGAGGGCGCGGTTGCGCTCTTCGAGATCTCGGCCGCGTGAAGCTTGGACGCTGACGAGCTGTTGGAGGTAGCGGATGTATTCCACAGACTGGGGAGTGCAGTCAGTAAAAGAGAACGAATTTTCGGGTTGAAAACAGGAGGAAAGGCGCATATGAATGGACATATTTGACAAATGAGCGTGTACAGTGCAACGCAGCGCAAATAGTCACGGAAATTAGTCAATACAAAGCACCGTACAGCCGCCAAGAATAAATACATCCAAAAGGATACCCACCTTCCTCAGAATCATCCCCTTATTCGCCTTGATCATTTGCGGCTCGGAGCCATTTGCGGTAGTAATCCCGTTAGTAGGGATACCGCCGTTCACACCGCCGTTCGCGCTACCCCGGCCTGTTCAAGACAAACTTGTCAGGATCTGTCTTCCACAGCACGCAAAAGACGCACCATCATCTCCATCTTCGCTCGGATCCTTTTTCACGGCATTCCCGTTGATAGGAGTGCCAGGTACTCCATGTTCGGGAACGTCTGGGAGACCCTCGTCAGAGTTTGCTGCGTCTGGGAGGAGGGTGAGTGAGAAGAGATCATTGTTTTCGACCGCAGGTGAAGTTGCGCTTAGGAGAGTGGGGGATGTAGGAGCAATGAGAGGGGCTGTGGCGAGGAGTTAGATGATTGGAAAAGATCCGAAGTGATCAGATTAAAATCGGGAATAAACAGTTTCCCGAGAGTGGAAAGGGAGATCCGAGGTCCGAAAAAGAAGGAGAACCCACCATCACATTCAAACAGCACGCCTGGAATTAGCCCTGCTAGCTCGCCTATTCTTTCGTTGATGTTATCTCTCCGCCTTCTCTCGACAGCATTGTGGCTCTCCCGCCTTCTTCGCCTCTTTTCTGACAGACCATCGCCATCAGAATGTTTTCCCTTGGCCGGCGCAGGCGCAGAGGTAGTGCTGCTCCCAAGCATGCCCAAAGTAGAGACCTCACTCGGACTGATTCCCATACTGGGAGTTCCGGTACGGCCGTTAAAACTACCATAATTTACGGCCACATTGGTTTGTGAAGCATACGAACCTGGCTGTGCAGGGTATGAAGTGGTTGCCGCATTATATCCCTGGAACCCGCCAAAGGAATGAGAGAGACTGTCGGGTGTGGGAAGCGAGTATTCGCCTTGACCTGGAACGAAAAAGCCGCCCATTGTTGAACCACCACCGCGACCGGGGATGACTATGGCGTGAGGACGGGCGGGAGGGGGCGGGGAAGTGCCTGATACATGTGAGCTAATGCTGTTGGCGCGGCGATCGCGGCGAGATGTTCTAGTAGGGCCGAGGCTTGGGGGGCGTGAACGGCTACGACTGCGTGAGTTGGGGTTGTGCGGGGATGGGGTGTGACGGTAGGCGAAATGCGATGGCGGATCTGGATGTGGTTCGTACCGCATACTGCTATTTAAGGCAGGAAGGGTGCTGTTAAAATGGGCATGGGGGAGATCATTGGTGTGTTGTTGACTGTTTGGATAAATATCTGTCGATGATGGTGGTCGGTAGTGGGTTGCAGGAGCGCTGATATCGAAAATATTGTGGCGGTATGGGTCAGCATCGTATGTACTGCGCTCGTGTGACGCATGGTGCGGGTGCGCATCGATGAGTGTGGCGAGATCGTCGGTAAAGTCGATGGCACTCGGTGTTGTAGGTTGATGATGAGAGTGAGCTTGGGCAGCGCTTGGAAACTTGCGAAATGAGTCTGGAAGAAAAGATAGATTTGGTGGCATGAAAAGATTGGGGGACGTTGGAGGTGGGGAGGTGGGTGTCTCTGACGGTGAGGAAGCGGTGTGTGCAGGAGAAGGGAGCTGGAAACCTTCTTGTCTTACTGTTGTAGTAGTATAGCTGGACATGAGAAAGGTGGAGGATATGTGATCTGCCTAATACTTCACTTTATTATCACTTGAAACTATTTCTCGCTCAATCCGGGGTCTCGGTCCGAGTATGGGAACAGGCACAAAATATTAAAACAAATAAAACAAAACAATTCTTATTACATCATTCTATCCTTGGTTTTTTCTCTCTCAGGCCGTCCAACTTCCGTCTATCCTACTACCCCCGATCCCTCGTAGCCTCGGCACCGCGATATCCTCTCCTCCCAATGTTCTCCCGCGACTGTCCAAGATCACCGCCATCCTCGTTCTCCAGCACCACCCCCATGCGTCTTGACACTTAAAGTTGACTACATCTTCCGACTCGCCAATCTCCGTGATGGCGCCCGCTATTTCACTTGACAGAACACAAAGCCAAATTTCACAACTCCATCCGACTTCTGACAGCTCAACGTGAATCCAGACCCACTCCTCGGACAGTTTTCATCCAACCCAAACTACGCAACCGTAACCCATGTGAATCCCGACTTTTTGCTTAACCTACCCTCGACTTCCCTGATCAACCTAGAACCACCTAGGTATGTATTCTCTCTAGATCAAAATTCACCTATTGGCCAAGGATCTATCGGTACGAGCTAAATCAGTCTTACGTGCGAGCGCGATACTACAAGTTCCTCACCCTCAATCTGATCGAAACGTCGGATAGAATCACGACCTACCAGATGAGGAAACAAGAGCTATTCAAACGCAGATGCTATACCTTTGATCTATGATAGCGCCAACAAGATAGAGGGGACAAGGCACATATTCGGAATTCTCTTTTCTACCGCGACGAATTCAGATCGCCCCGGGACGCCGTTGCCACCTTTTTCACTGGCCGATTGTAATCGCCTTCCTCCCACCCGACACCAGTGCAATTAATCAACCATGCTCTCTGCTCCCAGGCGCGGCTCGGTCCAGCCGCCACATAAGCCTAACTTTCTTTTGGTATCTAATTGACTCTGAACTCTATGTCGCTTTAACCTTCTATAGTTGCAGAAGCACTTGTATGTGGGATCTATCGTAATGTTTTATCACACATACTAGCCTCCATCGTCATGTATGACGACTTTGTTAACGGCTGTGGATAGGCGTCAAGAAATTACTGGGTAGGCAAGCTGCGTTGGCGTCGGCGGCGGTGTCTCTTCGGCAGTGGTGAAAGCGATTAATTCATTAAACACCATATCATAATATCTCCAAAACGTTAGTACAGGTTGTCAACCGACCAGACGGTAGCTACATTGCTGACACATCTGAAAGCCGTCAGCCTCTTCTTATATTGACCGGGATACGTCCCAGATAAGCTGCAAACGGAAAGCCGCTGGGGTTAATCCGATTACTGCGCATACCACAAGAAATGAATGGGCCGGAAGTAACACCAGTCATACAATGCAGGCCAGGCAGCATGTGGAGTGCGCATTATGTCACAATCTGGAACGCCAGCGCTGAACGTTAATAGGCAGCGAGACACTGCCCACCCATAAGCACTCCAACGGTATTGGCGAAACAAGAATAGCAAGCGCGTAGCTCGGAAAGCGGGAATCATCTCGATCAGAACGCATTGGCGGGAGCATGTAAAAAAGGAGCGGAACTTGCCGTATGCAGGGAATGCGCCTACACTGGAAAAAAATAAAGCTATAGTGATGGATATGACAGGATGGGGGTACCACCGTTCAGTGCGGTACCCGTTAGAATCAGTATTAGTAACGATATGTTTGCACGGCGGGCCAGCCGGACCGGCAATGAATCATTCGAAGACACTCATTGTATTGAAGGCGGAAGAAGGCATGGCAGATGTGAGATCCGTTGCGTACAGGTATCAACGAGACTGGGAAAATCTTGGCGAATGATAATGATTCATTTTGATATCGGGCCTCGCTGAGTGGCCTAGATGCGTCGCACGTCTGTGCTGGGATTGTCAATGATGAGGGGCTGGGCGGTGGGTGCCCCCGCGGGTGTAAATGTATCCTAAGATTAGATGTGATGAGATCGCGGAAGCGTAGTAGGTGATAAGATTGGACGCGCCTAGGTATGTTTGCCTTATCTTGTTCCAAATCAGCATGCAATGTTATGACGGTGGTCGATTGTTTCATCCTTGACATAGCATCATCGCTGAAATGATTAGTAGACGCTCGCGGACTAGTGTTCAGCCATCCGACACGTTTTTAGTAATAATCGGTAAGAAAGAATACCCTTCGGCTGACAGATCATGGAATAATGAACGGAAGAACAGGCACCAAAAGACAAAGCATTGATGAAAGGCTTAGGGGTATGTGGCCCCAATTCCCACATGCGCTGTTAAATTGAAAAGATAACATACCATAAATGACACACGTATCTCAGGCGTTCCGTTTCCTTTACGACGTAGGTAAAGAAATCGTCGCACCGCCTGCCAATGCGCGACAATGAAATGCTATCGAGTTTGACTGCACGAGGCACAATCTCCCTCGAAGATGGTTACTGCTGGTTACTAGCGGAGGCTGACAGTGACATGAG
>QLOO01001454.1:0-62065 GCA_003313855.1 Suillus sp. MG131 | reverse complement strand
ACATGTACGCCGGAGGACTTTGAGTGGTGAGTTACAGGTGTGATACTACCCGCTCTGAGCTAATTTGAATCCGGGCACGAAAAACAGCGAATTCAACTATGTCCGCAACGGAGAAGGCGAATGCGTTCTTCTCCCGGGGACGAGTCCACGGCCGTCCGATGATTCATGTCGCAATGGAGAAGACTATTGGTATGACCGCACGGCGTACCGCAAGGTGCTCTACTCCACTTGCGAGGGCGGCGACCGCATAGATCGAGGCACGCCACATCTGTGCACAGACATTCAGGTTCCAGACCATGTTATTAGCCACATGCACAGCCCGATGTTCTGGATCAAGGTGATTCTGCTCCCCTTTGCGATCACAGTGCTTGCCGTCGCATGGTGGTACAACAAGAGTAAAATTGCGAGAGGGCGAGTGACGATCACTTAATCTGTGTGCATTTTATGCTCACTGTTAATACACAGAGCGATTAGTTTACCTGAAGACGATGATTCGCCTGAGTCAGGTCCTGGTGTACTTGCTACGTTAGCATCTGTGCCACGGATCCTACTCACGCTTTTGGGTGCCGCCTTTATATATGTGTCGAAAGGCTACCGCGCAAGGCGTACAAAAGGAGCTGTGTATTTGGGCGACAATGCACAAGCTTTATATATTGAGGATGGAGAATAAGTGGGGTAGCTATCAAACAGTCGCGTCATTCTATAAACTTAACGAAGACCTAGCGCTCGTAGCAGCAGTTCTATATACAACGTCTCTGCTGCTTACACGCGTGATTGGTGTGGCCGTGTCAGAGGAAGTGAAAACGCTTGAAGAGTGAAGCTTGAAGTACAAGTGGGGAATGTGGAGTGACCTATATTCTCGATTGATGTGCTGTGACCTCAACCTCGACGAAGTCGAAAACCTGATTTGTGCAGGGAGAAAACTCCGAGAATATTTATTCCGCATCAATATACGTACCACACCCGAGCAGCGAAACTGGCAAGGCATCCATAACATTCAACTTGTGGAGCTGACTGTTGACAGGGGGCATGATTGTTTTGAGAAGCCATGATGTGATTCATGCGAGGCTGTGTTAAGTTGATGCATGCGTAGTAACGGCCGGGTGCACCGAGTCCCGTCGAGATTCATGATGGAAGCTTCTATGAGGAATGAATTTAACGTGTATGCCGAGTTGTGCCAGTCAGTACCAAGTTGGGGAGGAAGGCCAGCTATCAGACGCCTTAGTCAGGGCCGGAAAAGAGCGAACTCTGGGACCCGCACTGATCCAGTGGTTAATTATGATCTCCGGCTACCATTGCGATTGGGTTCAAACGTTCAAGCTAAGCCTGATTCTCACCATCGTTCTTAGCACTGTGTCAAGTACTGTCAGGCTCTTCTGCACTATCACCGTCAGTCTCACATGCAGCCACCAGCCACTATCATAGATGCACCAAATCTGAGTGCGGAGAATTGGTCGTCTGCGGCGACTCTGCACGCAAATAGGGAAGGCTCGAGGAGGGCTTGCGGTTTGTGATGGTGGCAGGTGGTTTAGCAAGCATGTGTAGACTCGAGCCTCGTGTAGTAACGTCACCTTTTTTTTTTCTTCTTAAACCTTCTTCGGCCGACTTGAACTTTTTTTTATCCACAAGCTACTGATGAACAACATGCAGACAGTCAAATCCCAAGTCAATTTCTCCACGGCCTCGGATGTCATCGGTGCGCTGCAAGATATCGTAAGTGCCGAAGCCAGCAGTCTTTGTCCATAATAACCAGTCGCTTCAGCTCGCGCGTTCACAACTGATCGTAGGTCTAGCAGTTGGTCATACGTCTGATGCCATATTGACAAACGGCAGATGCCAGACCTCAACACTCCATACTCTCAAACCAGATCGTCCAGCACCAATTACTTTGCCACCGAGCTCAAAGATCGTAGCATCAGCGATATCGTCGCAGAACGCCAGCAGCAGCTGGATGCGATTTCAGCGGAGATCATGAGCCTGCAAACAATTAGAGGTAGTATCAGAGACCTTCAGCTGGAACTCGCCAAGCAGAAGAAGAGGGTCACAAAGTCCATCAATCTGCACAATAGACTCAGATCGGCTCTTTGGCGCTTGCCCACTGAAATCTTGACTGAAATTTTTTACCACTGTCTCCCGGAATTCAGCGAATTTCCACGTCCATCGCAGTTTAAAGCGCCCATGCTGTTGACCAGGATATGCCGGCGATGGAGGGAGGTTACTGTGGGTGTACCCAGTCTGTGGTGCAGGCTGGGTGTGACAGTCAATGAAGATCATTGGCAGCGGGCAACCCTCTGCTATGACGCCTACCTTAAGCGGTCGCAGGGACTCCCGCTCTCATTGGTACTCGAGTGTTCCACAAATCATTCGACTAAGCTGCGAAGCCTTCTTCAGCCTTACAACAATCAAATCTCAGCTCTCCATATCAATTTTCCCGACCGGCAAGCCCCAGAACCGAACCAACCTGAACTTTTGTTAGAGGGCTTCCCAGCACTGCGGGAGCTCACCATCATCAGAGTACCATTTTCTTCTTCAACCATCTTACCATGCATTTCGCGACTGCCATCCACTCTGAAATGTTTCAGGGTATTGGCGACGATCTTTCGACTCCATGGCCTATTTTCCTTAGCTCCCGTATGGGCCCACCTGACAAGAGTGGAAATTGACGTATATGACCAGAACGCATTCCTTCACCTGCTCTGGTTATGTCCCAAACTCTCCACGTTAAGGACTGCCATACAATCCCACGAGATACAGGCCTTTAGGCCACTCACGCACAGCACGCTTCAAAATTTGTACTTTCATGATTGTCGATTGTTCAAAAACTCGTTATTTGGCGTGTTCAGTGCTCTTTCACTCCCCAATTTACGCCAACTTTCTGTTTGCAGTCCGTCGTCGTGGCCTCATGAGGAATTCAAGGCTTTCTTGACGCGGTCAAAGTGTCCTCTGGTGTATTTTGCTGTATGCCCCGGCTCAGGTACTTCGATGACGGCTGAGCGGCGAGCAGAATATGCTGCTCTTGTTCGTTCTTCCAGGGTGTCACAACCCCAAGAGTCTTGATGTGTTGCAC
Organism: Suillus sp. MG131; assembly: GCA_003313855.1. NCBI lineage: Eukaryota > Fungi > Basidiomycota > Agaricomycetes > Boletales > Suillaceae > Suillus > Suillus sp. MG131. The sequence goes on along the minus strand of QLOO01001454.1, from coordinate 58,998 downwards.
AAGACTCATAATGTTGCTAGGTGTCAGATATTTTGCTGTATGATGGGCTTGACGGACCTGTACTACAGCCTCGTATGATATATCTAGGAGAGTATTATGCTATTCTGAACAACGATCGTCCAAGCAGTCAACGACTTGTGATTCAGACTATCCATGACGTACCCGAAAGATTCGGTATGCTGTACCATTCAACCGTCGACATTTACCTTCAATTCGTCGAAGATTGCGGACGGATAGGATACTCGTACGATGGCCTTTGGACCATCTGACGCAGAGGACCACACTAGGGGCAGTGTTCGAATCGAGCGTGTCAGCACCAACTTGAAAGATCGGGCGAACAAGGCGAGCCTTTCGTTCTGGGTTAACGTAGGAGTGAATTGATGAATTTGAATAAAGCGAGACGACGAAATTTTGCAAGCGAGTCTGGGCTGATATAGATACGTCGGGTAAATTTTGACGAACTAGCGTACGAGGATGCGAGTATGACCGCACGAATCAGATAAAATTTGTAGGCGAGTGGAAGGCGAACTAGGATACTAAGTGTACTGGGGCGTAAAGGTATGAAATATAGAATGACGTAGCATCCAGATAGAGTGTGCAGCATGCAGATAGTGTCCGGGTAGCTTCTTCGGACTCCGCTTGGATTTGTTCTCAATCATACTGCATCATGCATGATCATCAGCTAGCGAATAACATGCAGAAAGTGAAATCGCAAGTCATTTTATCCACTGCCTCAGACATTATCAGTGCGCTGCAAAACGTGGTAAGCCACGGCTCAGTGTATTGCATTATCTGCCAATAACAATGATTCAATCATTGCAGCTCGCGCGTTCACAACTAGCTGTGGGTTTAGCGGCTAATCATATGTCTCATGGGTCATGTTAATATCGACCAGATGCCAGATCTCAAAACCTCGTACTCCCAAGCAAGCGTCCCCAATACGAGCCACTCTGACATCCAGCTCCGAGATTAGACCATCAGTGCCATCATCACTGAACGCGAGGAGTAGTTGGATGCAGCTCTGGACGAGATTTCAGACCTGGATACAATTATGGATAGCATTCAAAACCTTCGCCAGCAGTTCGTCAGAAAGAAGAAACATATCATCAAGTCCATCAATTTGCACAAGAACCTCGTATCCACTCTCTGGCGCCTGCCAACCGAAGTCCTATCACAAATTTTTCACCGCTGTTTACCGGAAATCCGGGAATTCCAACACTTGACAACGCCATCAGTGTCAGAAGCGCCCATACTGTTGACTACTGTATGCCGGCGATGGAGGGAGGTTGCTGTCGCCATACCCAGTTTATGGTGTAGACTCAATGTAGCAATTGACCGCGAAGGCCAATGGAAGCGGCGGATATTCTGCTACAAGTCATGGCTCAAGCGATCACAAGGATGCCCGCTTTCGTTAGAGCTCTTCTCTCCCGATTGCGCATATGACTGGACCAAGATACTACAATTTCTTCGTCCTCATGCCAATCGAATATCGTCTCTCTGTATCCATATTCCCTACGAGGAGGAGCAAGCCGATATCTTAGACGTCCTCAGTCCGACACTTCAGGAGCTGATCATTGACTCAGAAGACGTGACTGATAGTCAAATACAAAGCATTTCGCAGCTGTCTACTCTGCGCAGTCTCCATGTCCTAGGGTTAACGTGCGACGCCGAGCTCTTATCTGACTTCGATCCCGCACTATGGGATCGCCTAACAAACATCACGATAAAAACAGACGAACTTCACACAGTTCTCCACTTACTCCAGTTAGCACCCAACCTCTCCTCATTTCACACAATGTTCTATATGATCGACGATACCATATACTTAGAGCCATTCGCACACACAAAACTTCAATCCTTACGCATCACTTGTGATTGGGATTTTATGCCTACCAAGCGGCTATCCAAGCTGTTCAATGCTCTCTCGCTCCCCAATCTACGCGTATTTCAAGTTGATGGTGAACCACCGTGGCCTCACGAGGAGTTCAAGGCATTCTTGTCACGGTCAAAGTGTCCCTTGGAGACCCTGATTTTGGGCACTAAAGTGGATACGATACATGAGCAGCGAGCGGAGTACGTTGCCCTTGTTCCTTCCCTCGAAGTTCTTGTATTGCAAATGGAAAAGACTTGCTACTTTGCAGAGATTTAGCCTTGTTGCCATATATGTCACAAACAGACGATGACTAGGATTCTGTGCATTCGACGCTACCACTGTACTGTAATCAACACTCATCGCGGCTGCGACTGATACTCCAGGACCTGACCTTTGAGATATCCGTGCAGCCAACAAACTGACCTAGTGTTACTCTTGCGCTAGCACACATGCAATGCGACATTCTAAAATTCAAGGTCCACATTCGTCCCCTCGATGTAGTGTACGTGGATGATTCCAGTCATCAGATTGAGTAGTGGCTACATATTTCGCGAAATTCGGCTGGGAATGCTGTATTCAGTAAAGCCAGGCTGATAGAAGAAATTTAAGTCGCGTAGCCGACTCGGAAAGGACATTAATGGCAAAACCAGCAGTAGTTGATCCTGTCAGTGCCAGTGCATACTTGCCATCACCCTTAAACACTGCTAAGGAGAACACCGCTGGAAGTCCGCTCTTGGGTTTGTGTCTCGGCGGAAGTTCCCTCTGAGTCGAGGATACAAAAACAAGTTGAAACAAGCGTACGTCAGGTTCATTAACTGATTTTGTAAAGAAAGGACGTACATAAGCCAAATATCAGCGATATTAGGATCTTCGTTACATGCAAACAGTCACCTCGAACCCCTCTGATCAAATTGGCCGCTGGAGGACTTCGCCGCATAAAATATCTCCGCTTCGAAGCTAACATCTAGAAGTTCAAGGCACACCGGACACCGGACCATCTTCGACCAAGTCCACCTTCATTTGGCCTTGTTCGAACTTAGGCCTTCCATATGGTATTTTTATTAGTTCCCGACCTCAGTCGATGATCCATGGTCTTAAAGGATCATCGCGGGCTTCCTCTGGCGCTTCGACTTGCTCCCGCCTTAGCTAACAACATGCAGGCAGCCTGCTCGAAATCCAACGTCTCCGAGTCTGTTTCAGATATCATTGGTGCACTGCAAAACATCGTAAGTACCCGGTTTCTCGAATCAGAATTCCCGTCAACTGAGAATAACAATAACCCATTCCAGGTCGCATCCTCACAAGTGGTCGTGCGTCTACTCCCTGGTTTATCACATATCATGTTGCTGACGATGACTAGATTCCAGACCTTGAGACTCCATACTCCAAATTCCCAAATACCGACCGCTCTACCGTCGAGCTCGAAGGTCAGAGTGTTATCAATGTCATCGTCGAGCGCCAGCGGCAATTGGATGCAGTTCTGCACGAGATCTCGGGCCTGGAGGCCGTGATGGATAGCATTAAAGATCTTCGTCAGCAATTCGTCGAGAAGAAGGAGAAGATCACGCAGTCGATGAATCTGCACAAGGGACTCGTATCGGCTCTCTGGCGCCTGCCAACCGAAGTCCTATCCCAAATATTCAACCACTGTCTCCCCGAAACCAAAATGTTGCTGTTCCCATCAACCCTAAAAGCCCCCATGCTGTTAACGGGAATATGCCGACGATGGAGGGAGATTGTTGTGGGGATGCCCGAATTATGGTGCAGGTTTTATGTGGAAGTCGACGACAGAGACTGGGAGCGGGCAGCTTTCTGCTACGACCTGTGGCTCAAGCGTTCACGAGGACATCCGCTCTCGTTAGCGCTCGGGAGCTACCATTCGACCAAACTACGCAGCCTTCTTCAACCTTACATGACTCATATCACATCTCTCCGACTTTCCATCCGTTTTTTCCAGGGCGATTGCACACAGCTTATTATAACAGACCTCCCAGCACTCCAGGAGCTGGCCATACTAGGGATGACAAATCCCGACATTCCGATTATTGCACAGTCTATCTCGCGACTACCGTCCACTATGCGCAGCCTCAAGATCATCGACATGAGGCCGTTTTTCGACATCGAACGCTTATCTTCTTTCAGTCCTGTATGGGCCCACTTGACGGATGTCCAGATCGCCGTGTGTCACCCAAACGCAGTCCTCCATTTACTTCAGCTATGTCCCGACCTCTCCTCGTTAAGTCTCCGCGTGGCATTCGACCAAGTAGAACCACTGAAAGCAATCACGCACACCAGATTACAGTCCTTATACATTCTTTATGACGTTTTGCTCATGCGCCCTCTATCTAACTTGCTCAATGCTCTATTGCTCCCTAATTTGCGCGCGCTTGAAGCACGCTGCAGTATATCTTGGCCTCATGAGGATATGAAGGCGCTGTTGGCACGGTCAAAGTGTCCCCTAGAGACCCTGACTGTTGGTGGTGGAGTGACGATAACAGATGCGCAGCGAGCGGAATACGTTTCCCTCATTCCTTCCCTCGAGGTAGTAGTGGATTACAGTAGTAGATACTTCTGATAAGACGGTGGAGAAATGATGTTTCCGGATTGGCAATCAAATGATACAATGAGCAATGATACAATGAGACTGGTAAGAGAAAAGCATAATTTGCAAAGGCAAAGATGACTAGCGCGAAGGCATATCAGAAATCGAAATATCCGTTGAACACCTCCCAGTTTCTTGCCGCGAACCACTTTACCCAAACAAGTGCCTTGCATTCAGCCTTGTGACCGTCCACCCAGGCTTTCTTCTGACATACCTGAGAACAGGGTCGAGTCAGACGCACGACCTGAATTGAAACACAAAACCACCTCACCTCTCCACAATATGACGTTTGTTTGCAGCGAGAGCACAAACGCAGCTGCGTATTGCCAGCAGTATTCTGCTCTTTACCGCAAGACCCACAACATTTTAACTGACCGTTCAAGTCGCGTGCAGCCACATCATCGCTTGCCTTCAGCAGCTGCTCAAGCGAGCATGGTATGATTTTAATAATGGAGGGTTCCTCGACGCGTATGCCGACGGTCATGTCCAGGAAGCCATGTTGCTCGCCATACAGCACAGCAACTGTGTGGCCTTCCTTGATGTGCGGAGCGAGTGCTTGTCCACGGTCGTCTGTATACAGCCCGATGGTAACGACCTGACCATCCTTATCCTTCACGCGCAATAGGACTCGGCAGAGACCGTAGGAGTCCACAATCTCGCCAAGGAAGCACCAGTGTTGTCTGGGTGAAAATCTGTATGGGCCTTTGTCGTAGTAGGTGGGATCAACATCGTTCTCATCCGGGAGGTCTCTAAATGATGGGAAGTTGACGTTGTTGCGCAGGAGGCTTTTAAAAGTGTTGGTTTCTGGCATTGTTTGATGTGGTGAACTGATTTAAGTTGAGCTTGTCCGATTCAATAGACCTCGAGGAAGAATAATCACACCTATGGAATTCCGTGTGTTTGAAACTGCTTCGACTTCGAGCTGAGTTGGACGATGCAATGAGTCGGAGAAGAAAGCTTGTAGAGAACGTCCGCGCACTATACATTCTGGGGAAAAGTCCGCTGCAGACCCTCAGGCAGTGGGCGTGTTGTCAGCGTGTTAATTGGTGGTGTGTCTGGATTCCAGTGTGGGTCCAGGCTGGATCCTGCAGGGCTCCCCATGAGGCAAGCCGTCGATAGACGCACTAACCACGAGTCTAGTCTAGTACATATGTATCCGAAGCACGATTAATGTTGTCAGGTGTAGACCGCCTACTTGATTCGATCATGTAGACGGACGGGTCTATGGTGCTTTGCAAATGACGACAAACAATTGAGCGAAGCTTCCGATTTCAAATACAGTTTTGACAATGACGTTCGACTATTTCACAAACTTGAGCACGACGAGAGAAGTGCGAATTCCTTGCTACCTCGAACAAGATTCTCGAGCGTGCTTACGAACGTTCGTCATGCAATTATTGCGGCACAGGAAGTCGTCCTGAAAAGTCACTGCATATTAGACCTTTGAATACATGTGCCGCAAGAGATACTCTCCTGTGTCTTCCATAATAGCATAGTTGGTTGTGTATCGCTCACGCACGTTCATGCTCCACGAAAAATTCTAGAGCTTGATTGTATGTCCTGGACTAGGGCGATATGACACAATAAAATGAGACTGGTAAGATAACATGACAATTCGCAAAGCCAACAATTTATCAGCGCGAAACATCAGAAACTAAACCAGTCGTGGAATATTCTCCAGTTCTTTGCCGTGAACCACTGTACCCCAACAAGTGCCTTGCAGTCAACCTTGTGACCGTCCACCCAGGCTTTCTTCTGACAATCCTAAAAAAATTTTGCTCGAGTCAGACACCTGAATTAAATTGAGACATAACGTCGCCAACACTCACCTCTCCACAATAGGATGCGTGTCTGCAACGAGAGCACAAGCGCAAGTGCGTGTTGTCAGGGGCGTTCTCTTCCTTGCCGCAAGATCCACAGCGTCCTGGTTGGCCTTTGCGCAGTGTAGCCATGAGATCGCTGGCCTTCAGCAACTGCTCGAGGGAGCATGGTATAATTTTTATGTTGGAGGCGACCTCGACGCGTATGCCCACGCTCATGTCTAGGAAGCCATGTTGCTCGCCATACAGTACAGCAACTGTGTGGCCTATCTTGATATGCGGAGCGAGCGCTTGTCCTCGGTCGTCTGTGTACAGCCCAATAGTAATGACCTGACCGTCCTTATCTTTTACGCGTAGTAGGACTCGCACAAGACCGATGGACTCGACGATCTCGCCGAGAAAACACCAGTGCTGGCTGGGTTTGAATCCAAACGGACCATCATCGTAGTATTTGAGATCAATTTCATTCTCAGGCTCATCCGGAAGGCCGCTGAAAGCTGGGAAGTTGAAGCTATTGCGCAGGAGGCTTTGGGGTTTCTTTGATTTCCGCATCGTTTGCTGTAATGTTTCAAGTTGAGCTTGTCATAGACCGTGAGGAATAAAGACCAAACCTATGAGGTTCCGGGTGTTGAAAGATGCCTCAACTTCAAGTTGAATTGGACGTTGTAATGAGAATATGAAGTAGAGGATGGCGCGGCAACTGGCTAACATTGGACGAATCTGCAGGATCTTAAATACTAGCATGGTGCCATAAAATGTGACTAAGAAAGAGAAACAAAGAACAAAGAGCCCGGTGTGCGGCGCTTCAATGGCGCGGTGGAGACCTTTGTGCAATTGAATTCGCGCATTAAACTCAGTACTTCTGGCAACCGATAATTCGGAAATTTAAACGCACCATTTCTGCGCACTGCTATCTGACCAAAGCCGCTCGAGTAATATAAATTTGTGCTTCTGCTGTCCAGCCCATGCCATCGTGAGCTCAGGCTTCAAACCCCTAGGTATGATATAGATGATAGTATTCTTGTTTGGACACCAGCTTCAATGAACGGTGAATGAAAGACGCCTCACAAATAACAACAAACAATTGACCAGAATCTGTTCCGTTCAGGAGCAGATCCTTGAAAATGGCCACCATATCGCTGGACGAAGAAGTTCGACTTTTCACGAACAATTCTGAGCGAGAGAAGTACAATCTTCTTGGTACCTTGTACGGGATCATCGTCGCGCTTGACTACCTCGAGCGCGCCTATGTTCGTGATGCAATTACCGCAGCACAGTAAGTTCTTATCTCGAATTCACTTCATGTCAGACTTAGGAATACATACGCTGCAAGAGATACTCTCCTGCATGCACACGTCTTCTCTCGCAGTACATGACTATGCTCAAGCTTGTCAAGGATTCCGTTCCTTCCATCGAGCAGTTCATGTCACGATATCGGATGGATAACCCTGCGGCATTACATCGCATACGAGTTGGTGTACCTGCAACCGTTGAACATTCTAGCGAGGCAGGACCTGAAACTGGAAAGTGGATCGCTGAGACGACGCAGGTTGGAGTTTTGTGTTGGAATCTTTGCATTGCTAACCAAAAACACAGAATTTTATCACGTTCATGGATGCGTTGAAACTTAGGCTACGCGCTAAGGATCAACTTCACCCGATCTTGCAAGAACTTGTCACAGGGTATGCTAGGTTCAAGGGGAGCAAGGACTGGGAGGGACGGAGCAAAATGGTCAGCTGGTGCGTACCATTTTGTTGTCCGCCTGTTTTCGATATCTTGGGCTCACATTATCAGGCTTATCACCTTGAACAGCATGAAGGCCTCTGAAGAAATTACAGACGAACAGTCCCGGCAGGTTAGTTTACGACCTTTGTTGACGGGGGTGCGCTTCGCGCTGATATCTTCATAGCTTTCATTTGATGTCGAACATGCATATGCCGAATTTTTCAGAAGTCTGAGTGGCGGTAAGGAGAGATCGTAACGAAGGTGGTTATACAGCCCTCGATTATTTCGTATCCAGGCGGCCCCGCTTTCTTTCTTTTTACCAATATGGGCAATCAATGATGTGCAGTCGTGGAGCCTTTGAGGGTTAGGCACACTGCATGTCTTGTCGTGGGCAGCCTCGCCTGATGCGTGTGGCTTCAGTGATTGACGCAGCAAGTGCTGTCCACTAGGACGAATGTGAATAATCCACGTCAATGTCAATTGGCAATCGGCTGCTGTGCCGCCGTGTACGGATCTATCTCGCGTGTTCCGGTATACATAGCTATCTGCGGTCCTTTGAGGTGCGATGAACTGATACTAATTTTAGACTTCCCGCAAGACGTAAAACTCTCCCTGAATCCAATGATTTATTTACACAGGTCTGAAGATATGATCAAGCTTCCTGATGCAGGCCATCTCCAGGGTCAGCGCCCCGGGCACTCTGAGCATGGTGCACATGCTGAGAAATCCCCTAAATCTAACGCGGCTGGGTTCTAGAAGTTCCTCCCTCTTCTCATGCACTCGTCGTCACGCTGGACATGTTGCTTGTTAGTGGTGTAGAAGCATAATGGTATTGTATTTTCACTACTCACCCTCCGCTCTTCCGGCTCCTAGCGTTCTGTTATCGTTTAAGGTTCACACTTATCGGCCTGGCCCGCATCTCTGCTACGGTTGTAAGTCCAATTTCACCGGATTCTCCCGTGCTGCCTCCCTTTGGCTAAACTCACGCTGCCTGCACCTCCGCGAGGGATATTCGAAATTCCAGGTACATTAAGTCCAATAGACATATATATAATGCACTGGCACACAAATAGTGCCTTCATATCTCACTCTCCAGTTTCCTGACTAGTGATAGGCACGCCTCGTATGCAACATACCTTTTCCTGTATGTCATCATCCTCCCCGTGACATACTTGACACTCAATAGTTTCTCCTGCGATATCGATCTTGCATGAGCCTGATAAGCACTTACTCATATCGGATGGCGATCCATGAAGTCTCATGTCTTTGAGTATCGACTTGAGGGAAAGAGATGCAACAATCAAGCTGTGATCCATTCTTTTGCATTGCTAACAGCGGGTTACTGTAAGCACGCTGGCTTACTTGAGTTCCCATAATCAATATATATACTGTCGCTGGTACTGAAAGCTAAGCTTTCAGTATTTCTACCTTTTGGTGTAACGGTTATGAGGCGCGGCAGCTGACCAGTTTACAGTTACCATGTTGAATATATCTAGGTGTGTATTTTAGGTCCCTCGGATATACTGAACAAGGTAATCCATTTCCTCAGCTTAAACTTAAATCTATAATCATACTGACAACGCTATATATTTGTGAGCTGTGCTCATATACTCGCGATTGTGCCATTCCTCACGCATGTAAATTCGGTAGCGCTATAAGTTCCAGAATTTTTCAACAAGTACCCGTATTGAACTATTGATGGTTCGTTAGTCTGTAGGTGCTCGCTGTCTATTTTTGATTCTGTATTTAATTACTGTACCAGGGAACCTGCAATCAGCGTACACGATGGACAGTCGTTCCTTTAATCATAAATTTAGGAGCTAATCCGACTTGCCTCGGTTTGTCTGTGCAATACATTATGTACTCTGCATTGCTGTGGACGGTGAGCGTTTCCCGTTAGCAAGTGTTCCAGAGAAGCTGACAATCACTCGCACAGAAATCATGTTGATGCGTTTATTTGCAATGTATCATCGCTCAAAGATTGTGATCATAGCACTTGTTGCGCTTTTTGATGGCGACTTTGTCTGATGGAATCTTGATAGGCCTAGTTGTCGGTGCGAATTGTGGTTTGAGTGAGTGTCTAGATATTACAGGTGAGGACGATATATTTTCGGGAATCTCCAATTGTTTATTTGAATAAGGGGTCGAGATCGCGATTCTGCCGAATTATGTTTAGGAGATCTTTGGATTTGGGCTCGCTACACGTTTCGTTGTATATGTACTCGAAATGCGGCGGCCCGCTGAATGCTGTCTCACAATTCTATTTAAAGATCCTACACTATGGTTTTTATTGTGGGTACTTTACTTGAACAAGATGACATGGGACTTATGGAAAGCTTGATAGCTATATTGTGTTGAACTGTCTTCCCATCCACGACATCCTGTCTATTAAAGAAGTGAGGATGTTCTCTATTGTCTTGTTCGCTACTCACAAAAGATCTAGAATAGTTCCTCGACCGCGTGGCTCATTTACAATGGCATCATCAATTTGTGTTCATGCTAAAGCTGCTTATCGACGTTCTAACATCCGGACAGGGACATATAGAAATACGCGAGAGCAGGGGGCACAAATAATATTTATGCAGATTCAACAGCATAGGATAGATAGATGTAGAGATCACGGTGGCCTCATAGGACTTGATTTTAAAATTTCCTCGATAGTGCTCCTCGGTGGTCACAAACGCATAAGCTCTGTAACCATAACACAATTTTCTTGCAGGCGCTGTGTGTGCTCAAATAATTTTGCACAGTGGCTTCTGGAAGTTCTGAACAAGTCGGCTTAACTTGGCCAGGAGTGGCTGTGCATTTATACTGTTATATAGTAAGAAACTCGGAAACTAATTATTGACGAGACCGTGCGCAACGGCTGGTTGCATCTCCCGTTCTTGCGCAAAAATTTGGGACGGCCATACTACGCTATAAAACTTCGTCCTTCTACATTCATATTTTCATTTCCAGAACCGATGTTGCCAACAAACCATCGCAATCCAGCGCAATCCAGTCAACAAGCAGCTGAGTCCTCGAGCGCTTTTCAGTATGGGTCTGCACAACCACGCGCGACAGATCCAATAGGACTTGACGAGGAAATGCCTCCAGCGTACACTCCATCTGCAGACACTTACCATGGAGAGACCACAGTAGAGGAAGGTCCTCGCAGACCCTATCAACCGCGACCTAGTCATAGTACACACAGACCCTCACATTCACATTCCTCCTCTCATTCCCATTCATCGCATACCACTTCCTCATCATCGCGTTCTCAGCTGCTGCCTCCGTCCCAACAGCATCCGCAGCAGCCACGGTGGGCAGCCCCAAGCTCGTTGTCTGCGCATCCAGGTCAGCAATCCCAGCCTCGCCGAGGGGGCGGCCTGGTTGGAGCACTCATTGGTACGGTGCGCGATGCAGTGGATGTTGTTTCGGGTATACATGATGAGCAGATGCGGACTATGCAGCAGTCCCAAGCGGGTGCTTATGCTACTCCATATCCATCGTCTTCTTCCTCTGGTATGGCCCAGACCACTTATACGCCGTCATATCAGGGGGGTCAGGGCCCAGTTCCTGGGATACCTTCTGCGCAGCCAATCCCTCCGCGGGACGTTCCGGATGACGGTAGTCCTACTAGAACGCCCGCACCTGGACACCCATTGCTAAACAATGGACATCTCCTCGTCTATCCCAATAAGGACTACATATGTGTCAAATGTCAGTGTATTCACATGCTTTCATGTAGCTAACTAACGTCGTTCCCTTTTAAGGCAATAATACGGGGTACAAAAACTATGATCCCTCCCACCCTTGTAGAAAGTGCTGGGATAAATACGGAAAACTGTATGCTGGTGCATTAATGTACACATCCTGGAACACCGAGTCGTCATCTCGTAACTCCAAGTTTCAGCGTGCTCTACCCAGATTTGCCCCACCACAGGCATCGCAGCTTTCACTCCAGCCCTCGAGTTATACTAGCCGGCCGCCGCATGCCGTCCCCCCACAGGCGCCTACACCTTACGGCCAGCATCTATACGTATATAATCCTATAATAGGCATGGGTCAAACCCCACCCGTCCCGCATGCCGTTCCTGTGCGCCCAGGCGACCCGCGCCTTGGGGGTCAAGTATGCTGGAAGTGTCGTGGCACGGGTACGCTGCCGCTCTTGATCATTGATGTGCGACCGTGCTCTGTGTGTGGCGGAATCGGACGTGACTTGCGGTAGGTGCACGTATGCTCGAACTGGAGATGCTAATATAAAGGGAAATCTGTGTGGTATGATGTTGATACGATATTGATACGATATGCTATTCACCAAGGTCACGAATATTTTCTTGGGCTGCACACTTTCATCTGTACGAGTACACGCATTCATCATTGTATACTTCGTCCTCAATCAAATTTCATTTTCTGGCTGGTAATATTGCCCGATTCCCGGGCGCTAGAATGGAGGGCTTGCTACTCCCGATATTAGGGACTGTCCTTCCATCCAATATGTATCACGAATGCGTCGTGATCACAGACCCTGCCACCACGTAAAAGTAGTCATGATAAGGTCACGACTGATTTTGATGTACGTCATATCAGGATCCCCAGTCCTAACTTAGAATGAGAATGATCCACCAGTTGATCATCGTTGGAAGATCTATACAGTAAGATAACAAAAGAGCATCAAACTTATCTGGTATGAGCGTGCCACACAACGATGCGACACGGACAACTTGGCTAGGGGCGCATTACATTGATCTTCTATCATACTGCATGCAGCACTTTCACAGCGCCATAAAAGTGCGCAACAAAGCCATCGCTCCCCACCGTAGACAGCGATGGTGGATGTTTGTGACTATTCGTCATCTGGGTACAGCATCAACTCTGGTCGTACTTTCTCATCAAACTCCTCGGGTGTCAGGAATCTGAGCCCAACCGTCGCTTCCTTCAGCGTCGTTCCTTCCTTGTGTGCTTTCTTTGCGCACTTGGCTACATCTGCAAAGTATGATCGACTTTGAGCACGCCTGTCATTAGCACTCACTATCATAGCCAAGGTGGCTGTTTAGGATTGTTGCCAGCATCAAACTCTCGTTCAGGAGATGGTTGATGCGCTTCTCATTAGGTTGGATGCCAACCACGCAATTCTTTGTGAACGAACGGGAGGCTGACGAGACCAGATAAGCGGGATAAGAAGCGTGGCCTGAGTCATGGACATACCATCAGAAAGAAGGCGAATGCTCTGCAACACGTTCATGATTATAACGGGTTTGAAGACGTTGAGCTAATTTGAAATAAAAAAAATAGAACGTTAAATGGTGATGTGTCACATGAAGTATTGATACCTCAAAGTGTCCACTGGCACTAGCGATGCTGACAGTGGTCTGGTTGCCCATTATTTGAGCGGCGACCATGGTCACGGCCTCGCACTGTGTGGGATTGACCTTGCCGGGCATAATACTGCTGCCAGGTTCGTTCTCGGGGAGAATCAGTTCACCGAAGCCACAACGAGGACCAGAACCAAGGAACCGAATGTCATTAGCGATCTTCATCAGAGAACAAGCGATGACATTCAAGGCACCATGAGCCTCGGCAAGGGCATCGTGGCAAGCTAGAGCTTCAAACTACGTGTTTCGATCAGAAGTCAGACGAAGCACAAGCTGTGAGATGAACCTTACCTTGTTGGGTGCGGTCTTGAATTTCAAACCTGTAATCTTGGAGATCTCGACTGCGATCTTCACGTCGAAACCCCTCTTCGTGTTAAGACCCTGCACGTACTTGAGCGCCTATATTCATTGGATGTTAGATGACTTACCGTGCCAACAGCAGTTCCACCTTGAGCCAGAAAACTCAAGCGAGGGAGGACATCATTAGCACGAGCGATGCCATTATCGATTTGCTGGACATATCCGCTGAACTCTTGGCCAAGTGTCAGGGGAGTAGCGTCCTGATAACGATAAGACGGCGTTTAATTTAAGGCCGACCCTTTCATACCTGCAAGTGCGTACGTCCGATTTTGATAATGTGATTGAACGCCTGAACCTTTTCGTTAAGTGCATCCCTGAGTTCTGTCAATGCCGGAAGCAGTGAGTGGCTAATTTCAGTCACGGCGGCGACGTGCATAGCTGTTGGAAAGCTATAGTTACCAGTAAATTCGTTAAATAACGCATTCCTCGCGCGGCAACTCACGTATCGTTGCTACTCTGGCTCATGTTAACATGGTCATTGGGATGCACAGGTTTCTTGGAACCGAGTTCGCCGCCAAGGAGTTCTATCGCACGATTCGAAATCACCTGTGAACCAACGAGGTAAAAGCTAGTGAGTACTCGAGTATTTGATATGCTCACCTCGTTTACGTTCATGTTAGTTTGAGTTCCACTTCCAGTCTGGAAGACAACCAAGGGAAAGTGGTCCATGAGTTTCCCGGAAATGACCTAAACAAAGCTTAATTCGAAACACACATCTGAAGCACAGTACGCAATCTCTCACATCATCAGCTGCTTTCTGGATGGCTTCGCCTAGTTTAGGATCTAGGCCATAATTGATGTTAATGATGGATGCTGCCTTCTTCACCACGCCGAAGGCCTTGATTAGGGGAGGCGGTAGCCGCTGTGATGGACCACCGATGTCAAAGTTTTGTAGCGACCTTGGGGAAAGGCTCAGGAATCAAGCATGAAAATCAGAGCAAATATACACACCGCTGTGTCTGTGCCCCCCAATAGCGATCGGCTGGGACCTGGAGCTCACCGAAGGTATCACGCTCTGTGCGGAAGGACTGATTTGACTGATACATTGATCACTTCAATCCGCGTCTTCTGGGTGGGAGAAGTTAACTTACCATGACGAGACGTAAGTCGTAGTTGAAGGAGTTCCAGTCTCTTCACAATGTTCACGTGGAGGAGTCTGGAGCTAGGTGACTAGGAGGAGCTGTTAAGAGCATCCGGAAGGAACCGGCTACTATTATCGGGTATACTGTACCCCCTATCACGCGTTGAATCATATGAAAGGTCACAAATCTGGGGAATCATTTTGATGCTTTAGCGCTAGCTACGGCATCAAAACGCAACCATATGCAATATAGGTGCTGATTCCATGTATGGGCGGAGGACTCTGCTCTTTCATTGGTGTATATTCTGTTCTGGCTTGCCTTTTTACCATCCACCACTCGTTCCCAGCATGTAAATGTAGGGACCTAATGAGGTTGTAATGAGGCCTAGCTCAAACACAAGTTTATAGACCGCAGCCAATGCGAAGACGTTCAGGATACCATTACATCCATCTGCGTCCGTGTATGCATAACCCCAGAAAGTAGCATGAACGAAAAGGATTTTTACTTACAATTATTGAGCATGCTTTCAGGATGTAGGCGTCTTGCGCGAAGTGGAGAACAGGGATTCGAGCCTTTAAATCGTTTGAAACGGTGCGTGGTGACTCTACGTACACAATTTGCAATGAGTTAGTCCAAGGCCTGAGATCATAGACGAATGAAGACTCGGGACTCAACGTCGACTTTGTATAACGGATATCAGAAGTGGTAGTATCTCAGTCCGGTTCGGAGTGACCTCATTCTTCAACTCTACACAGATTCTCAACGAACTATATATTGTGCCATGAACCATGATGGTATTATGGATGTGAAGGCAGGATATGCCAGTGACTGCGGCTGCAACTACTCTTCAATAGTTCTCGCAGGTTTGCTACGAGTATCACAAAGGGTGAGCCATGGAGTCAAATCAAACAAACGATCCATACCCCAGGAGGCAAACATGCCAAGGAACCGCAGCAATCCAAGCTGGTTACGCAACCCCCGTGTAGGGAATTGCATGCACTGACAGACACAGTTGCTGTCAAAGCAACAATGACAGCGAGAGTGGAGAAGTGCATTTTCTGTGCAGGATGGTGATACGGGATCTGATCTTGAATGATGACCCTGAGGCAAGTGGACACGGTAAGAAGCAGGCTTGCTTTTATATCCTACACATAACAGTCTGCAGATCGGGCTGGCAAAATAATGATGCCTGGCAAATGGCAAGGCGTCACGACGCGGGTATATGCATGACCTGGTGGTGCTTCAAGGGTCGCCGGATAAATAATCCAGTTTGATTGGATCTTGAGTAATGAAGATGCATGATATGACTGCGTTGTATGCAAGGCACATGAAGATAAGCCTCACACTGATATGACAACAGGGTGACCATCTGCTCAAATTTTGCAGCGCGTAAAAGCTGAGGGAGCAGCCTTGGCTCCCATTTGGATATCAACTTGACTTTGAGGTTGCAGAATTGGCGCATGAGGCCGCACTTACCTATGAGAAAACGACACCACATTTGATTGGTTCAGCGTGGTAGGACCGAAGACTTGACACTTAAGGATTATGCTGATGTTCGGCATACATGGGAAAGCATCCCATCGCCTAGCGCCAGTTAGTAATATTCAGCGTGTTTGCTGGTGCACATCATCTAATTTGTCCAGTTCGAAAATGATACTATTATGGTACCACTTGATGGCAACAACATGGTGTACCTTCGCTCCCTTGGGGATTGGGGGGGGGTAGATCTTCTGCGACACTCTAGTATCGGTCCTCATTGCATTTTCAATGCCCAGCGGCTATCGAAATTTTGGAGTCGAGCTCATTAGGCTCAACGATGAACCATGGACCACAGACATGGCCCCGCCCCGCCGCCTAGTGCTGCCGTGGGTCAATTCGTTCTACGAAATCACTGAGCCCAGACAACAGTTCCCTGTGATGCAGTTTGATTTTCTTCCGGCCTGAACCTGAACCGAACCCAAAAATTCAGTATAGCGACTGGCCTTGGATGAGTGAAGCCCAAGGCTATCTTCATGCACTAAATTCACAGCATGATGCATGATGGTTGGTAGTAATGCATTATCGTTTTCGGGTCAGTTAAGGTTCACACTCACGTGACTGTGACACACGCGTTAAAAACATCAGACTAGCTCTATTAGACTGACACTGTTCGAACGTTCAATAGAGACACTAAGTAGTGTTTACTCTCCCCTTCGCTTCTCATATTCAACTTTGTAAATGTCATCGCTCACCCCGCTCAAGGCATCTATGCTCAGTCTCAAGCCCCATAAAAATGAAGCTGCACTCCGAATTCGCAACAGTTCTGCTGCCCTCGTCGTTCTACTCTTTCTTACGCATCTTACTCCAGCACCATCGCTGTGGACAGCTGTGGAAGTTGTTTTCAGTGATTCAGGAGAAGGAAAATCTGCGTTTTGGGTGATGTGCGCTGCTGGTGAGTGACCCTACTTGCTTAGATTTGTCAATGAAGTCGCTAATGGCAATTCCTAGAGTTGGCCATGCTGGGCCTCTTCGCTCTGAACGCCCTTCAGGCAGCTATAGCGCTCATGTATCCACCAACACTTCTCCCACCCGTGCCGTCACCTTCAAAGAGCATCAAGACACCACAGTCACACTTACAAAAACGCCGTAATGTGTTGTCACCTCATGTAAAATCCTGGTATCTCCAAGCGAATCTACTTGACTGATGATCAATAGACGAGTCCACAGCCGCAGCGCACTTTCTCCCCATACGTCTCTTCTCCAGTGTCAACGCCTTCTCGCACCCTCCAATACTCCATTCCAGGACCCACGCCTCTACCTTTTTCCTCACTGAACTCCTCGACTGGTATGCCACAGACACCTTCCCCTTTATCTGCATACCGGGGGAAGCATTCAGCGAGCACAGGACGTAAGCCATTCCCTGCATCCTTGCCTGGTTCTGATTATTTTATTAGACGCATTCAATGGTTCGATCCTAAGTAGACTCACAAAGGACGATGATGAAGATGAGGAGTAAATGTAGATCTGTAATGTGGTATTTTTGTTCAAGGTCATGTCTATTGCTATTGGTGTTTCTGCGTTCTTTAAGCGTGCAATTGATAGTCACTCGTGAATGTGGGAATATTTACAACATACAGGCATCTCTCCGATGACCACGCGCATCGTACATGCCCGCCGATCTAGTGAGTCATATGTATCTTGTTCCTTGTGATCCAAATGCATGGTGTGTACTAGGGCCATCGTATCTTACTGACGAATCGACTGATTTAGGATGGTGATTGCCGCCTGCTTCAAGTGTATCAGGCCGTCACTTCGAGCAGCCCTTCTAGGCATGCCGTGAGACTACTAACGGCGGTGAACCAACACGTGTGATCTAAATGTTCTTCTTGAGATCATATAATGCTACACGAGACCACAGCATTCCCTGGCACGAGTACAGAGAGTGCCAATCTGAGCGAATAAATGAAAGGCATGTTCTCCAGGAAGGTTGCTGATTATCTATCCATCTGTAGATGATTCTGATCCATGATTCTGATATTGCTGTGTCAATGGAAAAAAAAGCTCAAATATAGTCAGTTGCACCCCGGGGTAGGGGCAAAAGAACGGCACGGGCATTCGTGTTGTATCCTACACATCTTATCAACAAGTTAAATTCGGTGAGCACAAACAAGATTGAATTATATTCCCCCCAAACCAGCCACTTTTGATTTTTTCCTGTTTCTTTCGACAGACATGATGACAACAACTCCTCGGACTTTTTCAGTTCCAAGACCATCTGAAGCTGACTTTCGCCGACTTCGCAATGCAAGGCATGGTGAAATTGCCCGAGCATTGGACATGGGTCCTAGTGATTTCATGGAGTTCAAGGTATTCTTGTTCCCTTGCGTCATTGTCCTGTTAAACCCAGCATTCGAAATACAGAAACAAGTACGCGAGAAGATGCGTACATCGCTCGATCACGCGAAGAAATTCGATGAACAAGATCCTTCAGCATGGCGAACATTTGTGCAATGGGTTGGTCGATCTGATAACTGCTGCGGTGCTATGGTAATTCTCACATCTACTTTGAAGGCTTATGAAGCCATGCCCTCCCTGATTTCGAAATATGAAGACGCTTGGCCGGTCGAATTGTACGTGAGAATCAGCCTCAGCAAGCATATTGCCTACGAGCGCCACCAATTCAGAAAGGCGGTGGCGAAGTATAAACGGACGATGGTCTTGAGGTCTTCTTCTTCTGCAGTGCGTTGATCCTTCTCTTTCCCTCCTGCCCACGCTCATTAGGTACAGCAGGGTGAAACGGAGATATCACCGACAGACCTGCCGCCACCCTATGACGAGGAAGATCGAGCTACATGTAGCGAAATTCCTGGTTCACGCATGCACCCGGACGCTGCTCCCGAAAACATCGAAGAATTTTTGAGATCCTGTGACTTTGATCTCGGGCATCTCACTAGTACCTTCGTCACCCAACGAGCAGGCCTTTTCAATTTGGAAAGGCTAGAACTTCTCGCATCGTGGCCTGCCGCCTTGAGGCGCGACCACTTGGAGAGACACTTTGGCACTATGCTCGATGATGTTGAGATCGAGGTTTTGAACAAGCGGTTTGTCGAGATGAGCCGTGCACAAATCTAATTTTGGGTCAATGTCATAAAATTTGTATGCACAATCGAGATGGAAAGTGGGCTGTCTATTTAACTGATCATCTTGCAATCGATCGGGTGTTGTTCGCTGATTCAGTGTATTTGCTGCCTCGTTTGTGACACCCTCCCCTGGGTGTATGTTATGTCCGAGTACTCCGAGTCGGGATCCGAGTTAGCGGGCAGTGGAAATAACGGCGAGGACATGGGCCCCGGTCATTGACGTAACCTTATTGCACTCAAACAAAGGCTAGAACGCTTCCATTGAAATGGCAACTGGTAAAATCTGACTGGATAAACTCGGGACAAACGATATAAATCTGAAATTTCCGAAGGGCCCGTCGTAAGTACTGTGTATATCATGATTAGCCTAGGTATTAGTAGCTTATGTCAGCGGACAGAGTCATAGTAGTTGTCTTCTCATCCTTATTCTTTCATTTACTGGCCCGCCTGACCATGTGTACTTCCGTCCTGACCGAGTTTCTAACTCGTGTTGTGCTAGCCCGGGCGCTGCGGAACTTCGCAGGAGTCACTACGAAACCCGAGGTTCTTGTGGTTCAATCGGTTTTTGAAGAGAAGACTCGACGAGCAGCATGAGATGCGTGGTGTTACTACAGCAATACTTTGCAAGTTTTCAAGTTGATGGCAGTACTTCAAGTTTCAAGCTTCGGAATTAAAGGTCGTTTAACAACAACCTAACACGCGGTAAAACAGTTATGATGTTTAGTCATGCGGCGCGCTGAAGCGTATCTGAGAAGCCTATTGATTTTGTAGATCGCATAGTGGCAAATGTATAACAGTCGCATTCTTACAGCAGAACCCCGAACCCCGGATGCTTCCAGTTATGTTCCACTGCAGCTCGCTAGGCTGTAGCCTGTCGTAGCTGGCAAATACGCTCCGGATGATATCAAGCTTTGACGATAATGGATTATGAGAACCTGCAACAAATATTGGTTTAGTTTCTCATTCATTATGATTTCACCTGCTCTAACGTTTTCGATTATATGGTAGAGGATCACTTTCAATTTGGAAAGGCGAGTGTCGCCACATTCTCCGGAGTCCAGATATACTATGGTAATGGACAAATAGAGCCACCGAGTAACTTCTGCTACCGATGACCAGAGTGGACCAGTGTGGTCAATTCGTTCCTTCTGTTCAAGCTGACGGGCCGAACACCGTGCTGGCAATGGATCAACAAGTATGATATGCAAGGCACATACAACCTATAAAGAGTGGGAGACTTCGGGTTTTCTTGACAAAAAACTGCACCATGGCCCATGCAGAGCTTGACCGTCTGCAAGCATGTTTGAACTTCGCACTTGACACACTCCGAAACGAGATGAACAACTCTCAGCTTCCCCCCTTGAGCCAACAAAGCTCAGTAGAACACCCACTGGATGACTCAACAAAATACCTACCTAGTACGAGGTTGTTTGAAGCTCGCCGCCTCTCTTTAGGTACGTCATATTTGCTCTACATGCACCAATGCATAACCTTAATCATTTATCAGCATGTCTGGTTGGTCACTAACTGAGCCCTACTTTCCGTTAATCTGAGTACCTCTTCTAGGGAGAGCTAAAAAACCTCATCCAGTCGCCTTTGGACAAGTGCATGGATGAAAGGCTCGCGATATATGGTGTTGCCTGTACCGACACCCTCATCAAGACCGGAATCATCGACTACTTGGCTGATGTACCAAACGCCTCCCAAGGCGTCCCGGCAGCTGAACTAGCTTCAAAGTTTGAACTTGATTCTCAAAAACTCGTTCCCATTCTCCGCTGCTGTGCAGCCAGCGGTTGGGTCAGGGAGACCCGTGACTCTTCATTTGCTTTGAACAGATGCTCACGCACTTTCACTGAAGGTAAAGCTGGTCGGAGACTGAACTTTTCGTATGTTTTCACTGCATGAGCGCTTGACGAGGCTAAATATCTAGCAGTATGCCTGGGCATATGTCTGTGATAGAAACTATACCACACTGGGTGGCGGAATCCGATTGGAAATTATCGCGTTCCCCAGAGCAGACTGCTTTTCAAATCGCGTTCAACACACCCTTGTTGGCATTCTCTTGGATTGTGGAGAATCCAGATGTCCTCGTTCCAATTGCGGATCATCTTCAAGTCAGTTATAGTATTCTATGAGATAATTACAGAGCACTTATCAAACTTTTGCTGTTTTAGGTCTTTGGTGACATGTCTACGCCGAGTATCGTGGCGGACTACCCATGGCAACAGTTGCAAACTCCCGTCATCGTTGATTGTGGAGGTGGCGAGGGCGGTCTAATTTCGTCCATTCTAGATGCGTGAGTTGGCGTGTGTATTACTCTCGCAAAGGTCTCTCAATCATGATAGGCATCCTTCCTTCCGAGCCGTCGTGCAGGACATGGAGAATGTGGTCGCGCTGACAAGTTCGATTATGGAAGAGCGCCGCCCTCGCGACATTGAGAGTGGTGTGCTCAAGGTGGAAGCCCATGACCTTTTCCAGCCTCAGCCACGGATTGGAAACGAGTATAGCTTTATCTTGCGTCATATAATGTGTGTACTTGTTCCTTTACCCTGAATTTGCTCATACTAATCGTGCGCCAAAGGCATGATTGGCCAGACAAAGAAGCGGTTAGTGTAGCACATCCTACTTCAATGACATAGCTGACTTTGACTCAGGCAACGATACTGGGAAATGTAGCCCGTGCACTGGGTCCCAAGGTCAATAGCCAAATTTACAGATCAATGCGCTGTCTAATGCATTTTACAGTCCAAGATACTCATCATCGACATGGTAGCTGTCCCGAACGTAGATTCCGCTGCTACAACGAGCGTCGAATCCTTGATGCTTGATAGCGGAGCTAAAGGTCCCGACTACAGGATTCCATCGCACTTTGGTTCAGCGTCTAGAATCGTAAGCGGTTCTTCTATGCACATGCTGACCATGATAAACGGTTGCGAAAGGTCTTTGGTGCGTGCAACACAATGTTTGATAATGTATTACTGAAGATCAAGCAGCGTGAGTGGGAGATATTGGTGAAGGGCTGCGGGCTTCGTATCACGAACGTTTACCCACTGCGAGCTCACACTTCCATTATTGAATGTGCACTTGATACACGAGCATTGATGTAAAAGAACCCCGGAGTAATGTCATCGAGATTTCTCTACGTTAGTCCCTTTCCCCAAGACGGAATGACCACACAAATCTAAATAGTAAAATCGCCTTTTCCGAAAGCCTTCGCGTGGCCCTTGAGGCTGACAAGACTTTTATTCTGATCCCAACTCACCCACAGATCTCCTCCTCGTGGGCTCACCTGACGAACGTACATCTCCTCCTGATTCTTCTTCCCGAGTCGAGTCACCCAATAAGGTACAAGTAACGTGTGTGCGCTTCCACAGACATGATCTTCAGGGAGACCTTCTGCTGGTGCAAACATACGCGAGACGAAGACTTGATCAGCGTCAGGCGTGACGTTTGTGAGGATATTGATACTGTAAGAAGTTTTGCGCTATTCATGCATATTTTAGATGATGGTCCACTTATGTGGAATCGCGTGCCTACCAGAACCTCGAGGTCTAGTTTCATATTGCCTACGTTTTCATCTGGACCAACGACGATCATCAAGTAATTGCCCATTTTGCCTTCGCCTTTGGCGACATACTCCACCTGTACATTTCTGCCAGCGGCTTCACTGAATACACTTGCAATCCTGTCTTTCTCCTCGCCTGAAATTGTGACGACCGGAGTGGCGGGAAGTGTGATCTCGTACTTTTCCTCCTCAGATCCGCTCTCTGTGATGCTGCGCGCAGAAACAATCAGCCCTTCCTTGGTACGCAGCTTCACTTCTGGACCCCATTGACCAAGGGATGGCAGAGCATTCGTACATAGCGCCTTGACTGCAGCGAACATCGCATGTCCACAGATAAGTGGCGCAAGGGTCCCGTAACAGAAGCGGACGTCAAGGAGTGTGGAATCTTCTGAGGATAGCGAGAGGAAAACTGCCATGGGCTGCGCGAATGCGAGACTGATTTTTATCATGGTCTCTTCGCTGAATGTTTGTGGTTGGGAAAGAGAGTTTGGTGGGAGAGCAATGATAACGGCTGGGTTGCCCCCGAAGGACGTACGCGTGAATGCGTTTATGATGACATAGGGAAAGGTGGACATCCTGTCTCTGACGAGGGTATATAGCGATCTGTTGTTCAAGCGGGCTCACGAATGAATGACATGACGACTTTTTATAGAGATAAGCGCGCTGCTGCGCGGGGGGTACCGACATGACTCGAGTACTAGTCAGTTTACTCGAGTCAGACCAATTAGAGGAAGATACTCTTGATGCTGACTCAAATCGTCCAGACGGCTATCATCGGCATCAAACTGATTGATCGTTGTTGGGATGACCCTTTGTCAGACATGGATCACCCGCCGGCTTCCCGGGATTGAAACGCACTCTCGGGCCGTCACTTCTTGTATGCGGGCGACGACGGACGAGCGTTCGCTCCGTAAGCTAGGAGTGGATATAACACGTTTACTGTACTGTATACCCCAGGCATGCTCATCTGCATAGGCTATGTGCCAAAGAGGCATCCAACACCAAACCTGACTCAGATATCGTTCTACCTGGGTTGTGCCTGCGCGCTATGGTCGACGGTCCTGTTAAATTTGAGTATATGCACCACTTAATTCGCAGCGACACAATTCATGCGTTCACGACTGGCTTTGTGTCTGATGCCCAATTGACTGGCGGATTTCAAGTTGCGAATTATCCTATTGTTGCAGTTGTACAGCTGCAGCAATTCTCTTTGGCTTTCCCCCGACGCTGGAGACTCAGAAATTCTCACGAGGCGCAAAAGTGCAAGATTAATATACAAAGAACAGCGTCGACATGAAACACGGTATGAGACCACGAGACTATGTCTACCACCAGACCGGATATCAGCATGTTGTGAGATGCGTAACAACCTATTACTGCTTATGAATCACGATAATTGGAATTCATTGCTATATCGAGGGAAGGAAATAGAGTAGCATACTGTGCTCGCAGCACATCCGTCGCTATCAGCCAACCTTTGAAAACCAGGCTCTCTAGGGGACACTTTGACCGTGCAAAAAGATCCCTCAACTGCTCGTGAGGCCATATACCAGTGCAGTGAGCTTCAAACACGCGCAAATTGGGGAGTGTTAAAGCATCGAACACGCCAGCTAGAAATTGTTGGACTAACATCAGACTGGGGATGTGAGTCATGATGAGGGATTGGATGTTGGCGTGCGTGAATGGTTCCAAGATCCGTGGCTCGAGGAATATTGTATAAACCTTCAATGAGGAGAGGTTTGGACATAGACGGAGCAACTGAAGCAAAGCATCCGAATGAAGTAGGGTGATCTTGACCTGTGTCAGGTGGGCCGATACGGGATTGAGAGAGGATACATGATGGATGTCAAACCGAAATAACATCATGACATTGAGAACGCGCATCGTGGACGGGAGTTGCGAGATAGATTGTGCAATAGTTGGAATGTCAGAATCCTCCATCGCCAGTATGATCAGTTCTCGAAGTGCTGACATGCCTTCTAACAAAATTTGTGGTCGTTGCGCTCTTCGGGGAAATGATATAGAGAGAGACGATATTTGATTCGTGTAAGGCTGAAGAAGGCTTCCTAAGAGTTTGGTTGAGGGGTAGCGATGGAGTACTAATGAGAGCGGTTGTCCTCGCGATCGCTTGAGCCAGGAGTCATAGCGAAAAGCTACCCGCTGCCAATCTCTGTCGTCATCTTCCACATCTTCCTCTTCCCAGTGGATGCTGGTGTTGAATTTATCGACGTTGTTGATTTCGATATTGATATGCAACTTGCACCATAAACTGGGCATATTCACAGCAACGTCCCTCCATGACCGGCATATTGTAGTCAACAACACAGGCGCCATGTGTGACTTGGGTGACAAGGATTTGTCTTCCGGGAGACAGTAATGAAAAATTATGGATAAGACTTCAGCTGGCAAGCGCCAGAGAGCTGATCCGAGTCCCTTGTGGAAAGCCATGGACTGAATGATCTTCTCCATCTGTTCGAAGAGTTGCTGATCCAAGTTTTCAATGCCATCCATGACCGTTTCCAGACCCGAGATCTGATGCAACACTGCATCCAGCTGCTGCTGGCGTGTGGTGAGGATGGTGTTAATGCTCTTGCCATTGAGCTCGATGTCAGGGTGATCAGTATTTGGGACAATGACTCGGGAGTACGGGGTGTCGAGGTCTGGCATCTGCTAATAATCAATATCGCACCGGATACTACATCCACAATGCACATCAACATACAAATACTCGTGAACGCAGCTGAAGCGAATAGTTATTATTTACAGAGAGGGATGAAAACATTGGCGCTTACGATGTTCTGCAGTGCATCAATGATGTATGATGCCGATGTGAGGTTGTATGTTGAGTTGACTGTCTGCATGTTGTTTGTTGGCTTGTGTTAAGAAACGAGGAGCTCAGTTGATGAACAAATGAGTCAGTTTTATAGACTAGGAAGAATCCCTCAGCGAGTGTTGAGAACAATGAGGTTACACGAAAGATGCGAGAGTGCATTGAGTCCTTGGTAAGTTACATAACGATCAGTGGCTTGTGACGAACGTGAAATGCTAGAAGGTACTGTACAGTATGAATAAGTTTCATGTAATTGTATCGACCGAAATGAATGACCACGCCTAGCCACGCCCGCACGATTATCTCATAACTGAATGAGGAAGGCTATCCAGATCAGAATTCAGCGCTCAGCATCAATTGCACTTGCTTTCATCGTGATCAAGAGCTACTCACCTGCACAGCAACTTTCGGAAGTGCAATAATCCGAGCAGTTCAATTTACCTGGCTGCGACAATGGAAGGCTGCGCATCCGATTCTTGAGTAGCTTCTGTGATTATATGGGACCGGGCCTCCAGTACTAACGGGCACCATTCTGCGCACTTCTGCATACCTCTGCGCACCTTGTCTGGGCGTATCAGGCGGGGAACATGGGAATAAGATAAATGCTGATGGGCCGTGCATTCCTCTCGCTTGATGCATACCCACACATCCGTATGTGAACAGCTGCGTTCTTCTGGATGTGCATTACCCTGGCACAGCTTTCGGATATTCGACTCGCGGGCCTGTCCAACTGTATGTCAGTGTTCACGTCTCCTGGACTTGACACCCGCATATAAGCCTACAAGTCCGGGTAAATATCTGGATGTTCACCCTGACTCGCCGAGCAGTGGTAATTGGGTGTATGCGCCGGGCAGAGTATGATGTTCAATTCAGTCATGCGTTTTGTTAAGGGCGTTGGGTATTAGGTGCGGAGCGTTGCAAAAAATTAACTTTCCTTTCTAGTAATAAACAAAACACCTGTAAATAAGACTCTTGCGTCCAAATAAGGAACTTAACGCATCGCTCATTCTCGAATCAGTCTCGAATGTTACAGAATGTCATCGGTCGCCATTCAACCAAACACCGGGTAGTTTCTAGAAGTCACTTGTATTGTCATGGACATTATAGACCTTTTTTATATATCGTCACGGACGTGTATATAAGTGCTGGTCAGAGTCGCTCAGACTTCAGCATACTCATCAGACTTCAATCAAAGCACCTCTCGACATCTACTATCTCTGCACTCAATCATGTCTCTAGTGCGCACATTCTATGATCCATTCACCGAGTTCGACAAGCTATTTGACGATGCTTTCAATGCTCGTTTCCATCCCTCCCCTACCATCGAGGGCAATGCTACCTTGACTCATCGTCGTGATCGGGCGTTCCCCAAGTAAGCATAATACAACTTTCAATGTGTTTATGATGCTGATTCGTGCCAACACAGAATGGACTTACATGAGAACGCCGAGACCAAGACAGTGACCGCGACATTCGAACTTCCTGGTATCAAACAACAGGATGTCAATGTCGAGGTCCACGGAAACCGGCTGACCATATCCGGGGAGTCGAAACACTCTGAGAACCATAAAAAGGGAAGCTATGTGGTACAGGAACGCTCGTATGGCAAGTTCTCCAGGACCCTTCAAATTCCTCAGGGAATCAAGGTGAGTACACTAACAATGTGAATTTCATATAACGATCTGGTGCTCACGGTTTATTGTATTATCCAGGCTGAGGATGTCCATGCGAAGATGGAGAATGGAGTCCTTACTGTGTGCTTCCCGAAAGCTGGATCGGACCAGCAACCCCAGCGGATTGCGATCGCTTGAAGACGCGGTGGTATCTGCTTCAAGTCGGTCCAACCTATGATTGTTTCAAATCTGTATCGTTAGCAAGTATGAGTGTGGCAAAGTAATAGCGTATCTGTACAATAGTGAATTCCAGGCTTATCAGATCTGTTTCGAATTTAAGTACTTCAATCTTGCTTCAATCATTGACGTGCAACTAGGAGCAGACGCCACATGAAACGTAACATTTTTCAATATCTATTCGATATGCAGTCGCGGATGAGATCGATAACGAAGCAAAACAAGATATACTGTTTAACAACTGTGAGTCATAGGTATTAGAACAACTGGGATCTACTGCCACTCTAAGGGAAGGAATAAGATAAATATGCTCTTCCTGAGCGCATAAACTCAGGCTCTCCAGGGGACACGTCGACAGTGGCAAAAATGTCTTGAACTCGTCATGAGACCGTGGTTCTGTCTCCCGTGAAGGGCTAGTTTCGGGCACGTGCAGACTGGGAAGTAAGAGAGACGTCCACGAACTCCATCCCAATCATCGAAGAGAAGATAACAAGTTGAGAACTATGGTTGGCTGAAATACCTCCATCACAATGTTTGTTAGCCTTTAGGTGCGTCCATACGGGGGGTCTAGCTCTGATGGTGACTTGACTTCGTCGGCAGGTAAAAAATTTGGGACAGGACTTCAGTTAGCAAGCGCCAGAGTCCCGATCTGAGCCCCTTGTGCAAAAAAACATTGATTGCTTAGTCTTGTTCTTCTTTTTGAGCAGCATCCGCTTGATATTTTGGATGATATGACAGTCTCCGGTCTCGAGGTCTCGTGCAGGACTGTAACCAACTGCTGTTAGCGTTTAGCGATGATGGTGCCGATACTCTTCTCTTTATGCAGGGCAGACTGATCAGTATTGGGGAACCTGGAATGTAGGCTTTCAAGATTCGGCATCTAGTCATCATCAATAAATGACATTCAATAGACAGTCACTCCTGAACGTGCCAGTTGGAGCGAATGAACATTATTATATGAAGACAAGGAAAACTGGCCATGATATTTTGCAATGCGCCAAGGGTGTCTTTGGGTTCAAGTTGGCTGTCGTGCCCTTTATTGCACGGTGTTCCAAAAGCACCCCAATTGCGAGGCTCGCTAGGAAAATGTTCTAACCTGGATAAAATTCTGACTCGTGAACATCGTGGACCTCCAAACACATCCAAACACAACCACACTGGCTATCCGCTCAGCAGTCCGTTTTGATACTCACAAATATCCTGATAATGCCTAGTTACCCGCAAGGTTCTCGTGAGCCGTAAAGTCTACCTCTGACAATTCTTCTTATGGTCCGCATTGTCTAGTAGAGTCTGAGGTGACAGTTCACTCAGGCTGTTCAAGTTAATGCACGCCATTTGTAGACATCCAGTCGTACGCTCTCAAAAGCTATGTTTCTACCGTCTCTCATTTCCTTACTGATCCCTACGCTATCGTTCTTCTAGTTATGTACATCAATCAATGCTACCCAATCACAAACAAGTTTGGGTCAGGTACCTCTTTAATGCCAAATGACTTCTGGTACATTCCAGCAGTACCCCTACGATCCCTAGGCTACTTAAATGGTGGATTTAATCATCCTATCATTTTTATTCACAGGTACAGCAATACTATGAAACGACTAGAACAATTGGCGAGGCACCTCTGTCAGTTAAGTGCTCGAACTGATATACGCCTGCAGCAGAATGTAGATGAGATCCTTTGAACAATTTAAACTTAATCAGCCTCTATCTTGCCTACACAGTACCCACTAGATCATCGCTCAGGTGAAGACTATCGCTCTCTCCGCCGACTTATCACATCTGCCCTATTTTAGATGCCTCTAGTATCAATCTGCTTCGCGTGGACGAGAGCACGTTAGCTTTTTTCAGTCTGCTTTACATATCATGATCATGTGTATAATAAAGTCATCTCTTCCTCGAAGATGCATGCATCTAATGTGGTCGGAGTTGATCAAAAAAGGTTAAGCGTTTCTCGTATAATCATAGGTCCTAAGGCAGTTGTGTATTTCAAATCTAATTGCACAGCCCCATCTTTGCGCCCCGGTCTTGCTGGGTTCTTAGCTCATTCGGAAGATATAAGAAGGTGCGTAAAGTGTTTATAGATCCTGTTTCTCTACTTATCGAACAAACGCAGAGATGGAGTATTCAACAGTCGATATCGCAGAGGCCAAGAGTCTGCAGCGATTAGCGGTGCGTTGTTTTCCTAGTCACATGAAGGCAAGATAACAAACCATGTTCCACCAGTACCTATACAGTACGTATTGTCTGAACTGCTTCTTCCTCGTTCTGACTTGACAGCTCAGTGTCGATGACGACATTCTGGGTGGGTCTATCCCAACTGACCCCACCACCGTTAAATTCGTTTATTCAGACCTATGATTATGCTCGTTCACTTCACAAAGAGGTGATGATTCATGCTGTAATATACCTTGGTTTGGATACTGAATGCTGTTCAAAGTGGAAATTTCTGCATCAGTCGCATTGGACCAAAGTAAAAGCCCTTTATATCATTACACGATATCTCCCCTTTTTTCTCATCACTATGTACCTTTGCTGTGCGTTGATGAGCTCCAGCATGATTTTCCTGGTAATAGACTGATATATCATATTTCAGTGAACTTCACACCCAACGAGAACCCCGATGTATGTGGATACACAGCAGACTCTCCATTGATGCTTATTGATGAATTCACCAGAAATGTCAGATATTGATCAATATTTATTCGTGTACGTGCACAGTATATACTCCATACGCGTTCTTTTGAAGCGCTACTCTTTCCTCTCACAGCTTTCAGCCAGATATCACTCATTTGCTCTGAATGTATCTCTTCTTCTTACACAGCATACACATTCCTCACCTGATTTATCAAGGTTTCTTTGTGCTCAGAACATATGCGCTCTGGAACAACAATAAAATCGTGCTCGTAGGCATGCTGTCCACTGCTTTTGTGAGTCACATGCCCTCGACACACCCAAGCTCATGGTTGATGAATCGGTCAGGCTATGGTCGTAACATCTATTGTTATTCGTTTCACCAATATTTCCACCTCATATGGTTTGTGCTCTCCCACTACTGTTCGTACATATTCACTCCACTTTCACAGTTACGAATAACGCAATACCAGAAATCCCAGGCTGCTCCTGGAGCTCGAGCGGTGTCTTATATCTCATGTCGTTTATTTTCTTATTTGTGTTTCAGCTGGGTATGTTACCAAAAACAGGGAGGATAAATTGCACACGCGAGCTGACTGACGCTCTCCCTAGGACTTGTCTTCCTCACAATCATACGTGTCATACAGAGCTGGCGGTCGGCCCAAGGCCACCTGCGCGCTGTCCTGGTGAAGCATAACATGTTGTACTATGCATGCGGTCTCAGTGAGTCAGGACATGTGCATGTTTTCATGTTCGTTGGTGATGACCGTTGTTCCGAAAGTCTTCTCGGCCGTGAACGTCCTTGTGCCAGTACTACTCCCAGATGTGCGTAAACCTCCTGGTATCCTTCAAGATGGTCGAGTGGTTGACATTCCGCGCACACAGTCCCCATACTACACCATCCTCGAAGAGTATGCTCCTCTACCTTCCGTCGCTAATTCCTACTACTGATGACACCCCCGAACACTTAAAGTTTTCAGGTATGTATCCTTGCGATCCTCGCCACGCGTATGCACCTCTATCTCTGGCATATCAACCAACACGTGTACGGCTCTGGCACCCTCGAATATATTTCCATGTCCGACATGTCAGTTGCAGACCGTATGGTGACAACGGTGTAATGTCTTACTGCGCGACTTATCCGTTGTTGGAGAATGAGATTTGGACCACTAGATGACTGATCGGATGGGACGCACTCAATGCACTCCTGTCGCATGCGCAATGACTACAAAACGAAATGATAGAGATAATAAATGCACGGTCAGGGTAGCCTTGCAATGTAGATTATGGTCATTGCACTAGGTCTTCGTACATACAATCATTTAGAATGTATATTAACGATAACCGCTGCTCCCAAGGTAGTGGAACTACTAGGTTCAAAACGCGAGACTGAACGAAAGTCATAGCATCAAGCAGCTGGTGGATAATCGTCTATAGAGGATGGCGTTGTCGCAGATGTGAAGCATAGAGTGATACTTGTATGAAACTACGAAGAAAGATATCCGACGAAATTTGAGATCATATTGAAACAGTAGATAACAACTAAACCTTATGAAAAGGATTTCAATTAAGACTCTTGAGATCGTGATACCACAACTTCGAGAGAAGGAATAAGAGCAATAACCTCCGCTCGCTGCTTACGTCGCATCTTTACTCCAGGACCTAGAATCACGGTCTCCAGGGGACAGTCTGACCGTGTTACGAATGCTTTGAACTCCTCATGAGGCCATGCTACACCGTGAACCTCAAGTGTGCGTAAACTCGGGAGTGAGATAGCATTGAACAGGCCAGGTAAAGTATCTCGGTCAAAGTGGTCAATACCGAGGAGTGAGGAATGAACAACATCGTCAGTGATGATGCGTAGGGATGTAATTTTGATATGCACGAGTGGCTCAGAGATTGTAATTCCTGTGGATGCTAGGCAGATCGCTAACGAGCAGAGGTTGGGACATAGCTGCAGCAAGAGGAGTGCATCACTGGGATCAATGGAGATCTCGACATCTGTCAGGTTGGCCCGTACGGACTTGCACAGAAGTAAGCGGTAGAGGTTGACCTGTGACTCTCTGAACTTGAGCTCAGCGTAGGTGGCAGTTATGAGAAACATTGTTTGTTAATCGACTTATTGACGATGAGCTCCCGAAGCGCTGGGGGGTCTTGCAACAAGGGTTCAGGTGTGCGATCACCAAGGCAACGAATTTTGAATGATGAGACTTGATTCATGTAAGGTTGAAGGAGACTTCGTAGCCTGGTTGAGTCCATAAAGACACAGGTGAGTGCTAACGAGAGCAGACGTCCTTGTGATCGCTTGAGCCATACGCCAAGACAGAAGGGAAGTTTTTCTGCCATGAAGTTGGGTGGCACGGCTAGCCTGCACCACAAACTAGGCGTGCCCACAGCAACCTCTCCCCATCGTCGACATACTCTGGTCAACAGGACGGGGGCCAGCTTCAGCTTCAATGTGGGCTTCAAGTACTTGTCTTCTGGGAAACAGTGAACGAAAATAATGGATAAGACTTCAATTGGCAAGCGCCAAAGAGGTGATACGAGTCTCTTGTGCAGCTTGATGGACGAGATGAGCTTTTCCTTCTGTTCAGTCAGTTGTCGATGAAGATTGTTGATTTTGTCGATGACTGTTTCCAGACTTGAAATGTTGCGCAGAGTTGCATCTAGCTGCTGCTGGCGGTCGGTGATAATGGCGCTGATGCTCTGGTCTTTAAGCTCGATTGCGCAGTGGTTGGGATTGGGAAAAGTTGCTCGGGAGTATGGGGTTTCGATGTCTGGAATCTGGTAATGGTCAATAAAGCATTGGGCACATCTACATGGACAAACTTAACCATTGCTTGTGAACAAAGCTGTAGTGGTTGTTATACGCAAAGAAGAATGTACTGTTTGGAACTTTGGGACTTACAATGATCTGTAGTGCACTAATAATCTCCGAGGCTGGCGAGAGATTGATGTTTTCTTTCGAATTGGCTATCTGCATGTTTCTTCAAGTTACTGGCACGAGGGTAAATGTCAAGGCAAACCTGAGCTCGAGGCTGAAGCGAAGGCTGAGTAAGTCATGCTGGTTCCGGTTAGACGCCCGCAGCTCACGAGCTACTTAAAAGTAATCTATCGAAGGATATTGTTAAAGGGTAAGTATAGGCCAGCTATAGCATAGGCACGTTATCATTAAAATCCATGGATATGTACAGTGACGACTCTATTCAAGTTGACAGAAAAATATAGAACACAAAGGATCTGTCGCTGATTTGAGGGCACGTAATTAACAGATTCTGCGAGCTGCTGCCAATCCGTTGTCGTTACTCCACCACCAAAGATCAGGAGACACTGTAACCGTGTCAAAAACGCCTTGAACTCTTCATATGGCCATTATCCGATATTGCGAGCACGGAGGTTGGGGGGCGTGACGGCACTAAACAGCCCAAGATTTCCGATCAAGTCCAGATGCAAATCTCCGGATATGCGCAAGAATTGAAGATTGGTGTGCGCGAATGCGTCCGGGTCCATTGACTCAAGACTGCGCATGTTAAGCAGTAATTGCAATTGCGCAATAGCCTGAGTGCGTGGAAGTCCGCCACCACCAAGGGGGTAGCACCAGAGGAAAACCTGAGACAGAATCAACATTTAATCGATGTATGGCTGGAGCAGGCTTCGTAGCTCCATCCAATCGTTGTCAAGACACTCGAGCGTCAACGATAGCTGACATCCTCGTGATCGCTTGAGGTAGGAGCAGAAAGCTCTCTGCTGTCAGTCACCTTACCCGACCTCCAATCACAGCCTCCGCCATGGACTCGGAAACCAGTTTCGCTCTTTTGTGATGTAGTAAAGGAAGATCTAGGCGAGGATATCTGTGGACAAAGGCCAGATAGCTGATGAAATGCCTTGTGCGAATGGTTGGACTGCGTAATCTTGGCCGTCTCTTCGACGAGTTGCTGGTGATGAATAAAATCATTTCGGCCTAAGACTTTGTGCATGACTGCACCCAACTGCTGAAGTGGATATTTGTTATTATATTCAGACGCTAATATCTCCAAAACCGAGCACTTACTTAATGCTCAGTAGGGTATGAGACTGCTGATACATCGGCATTTGAGCTGAAGGTTTGCATGTTAACACGGAGGTTGAGATGTTGGAGATAGACATTAGAAGTAACTCTAGCGTGCGGCCGACCATCGCATGATCAGCTTTGCGAACCACGGGTCCATAACAAACACTCTGCGATTGTAGTCTCTCGCAGCAAATCTCAGGTAAGTAACAGCCACCCATATTTATGCATTGTTGGAAAGGAAGTCAGTGCGAGCGCCTGTGAAATCTGTGCAAGGGTGATCCCACTTGCCACCACTAGGCCATCCGAGACTTGAGTTTGTACGTGGACGGCAACTAAAGGCCATAAAACAACTTCGTTGAGCTGTGGCCTTTACTTCGTCCTATTGTAGCATTGAGTTCTTGGTTTGACAAGTGTGAAGGTGCTTACGAAAATCAGACTGTGTTTTCCTTAGCACCTCTCCTACCGTACGCGCCGAGGGACCGATTCTATCGCATTACATTCGTAGTACTGATGCACCTAAACCTCAACATAGTCACGCTTTTGTTCCAGTTGCAAACATTATGTCACCCTCAGTTTCCTGCTCCAATGTCGATGTGGGCTGGAACACGGACCGAATATCAAGAAGTGACACTAACACAAGATGGCTCGCCAAGTGTCTCTGGTTTCCGAATTCAAGTTGAACAGATAACGTGCCGCCTCAGAAGAACTGGTTGTCGCTCTACTGCCTTAACCATGGCTGTGATATGAGAAGCGAAAAAAAGTAAATGCGATAAAAGGAAGGATTCATGGTGCAGTGCACAATTTGGGAGGGCGTATTAGTATATAGATGCAAGGCGGCACCTAAGGTTCTCACATTCAAAAATTCATTGCCCTTCGTGTTCTTCGCTGCTAAACTCTCGGTAATATCAGATTCTCATCTGCACTTCCAGCGTGGATGAATTGACGCTTGGCTTTGCTAGGACCCATCTTCGAATCACTGCCAACATCAGTCATACAGCGGTGACACAGGAGACGTCACCTTGACACCATTGAACGTATCCAAAGAATACCCTGCCCGAACTTGGCTACATTACTGTTTTCCTGACGGAGAAATAGCCATGGCTTCTGCATCAAAAGCAATACCCACGAAATCGATTCTGACACCATTAATAACTTTGAAGGATCATAAATATCGGATTACATCCATATCCTATTTTCGGACGGCCAGCGAATGATCAGCGGATCTCAGGACACGACCACTCGCCAATGGGATCTGAAGCAGGGCAAGGAGATTGATGAAGCACGGGATGTTTGTGAGGGGATCGTATTTGCAGTAGCGGTATCAAGGGATGGTCGATGGGTTGTCTCTGGTGGTGGAAAGTGGAATGTCGGGGAGCTGAAAGTCTGTGAGGTTGAGATGGGGATGGTGAAAAAACTTCAAGGCCACTCAGTGATGATCAGCTGCATCGATATATCTGTGGACAACACGCTGCTGGCGAGCGGGTCATGGGATTCTACAGCGCGGATATGGAACTTGGAGACTGGCAAACTCGTGGCTGGTCCGTTCGACAGCATCGGTTGGGTGGGCGCAGTTCGATTCTCAACAGACTCGAAAAAACTCGCAATCAAGTCAGATGTAGGGAAGTCTCTTGAGGTCTGGAATGTCCAATCACAGAAATTGGATGTCAGGATTGGAGAACTTAGAGGTGGAATAGGCACCTATTCGCCAATATTCTGGACAACTAACAACAAAAAAACTTGGCCCCATTCAGCTTCACCAGGGATGACGACGCCAAGACAATCTACGAGTTCGACGCATCGACGCTCGACACTGTCGGAACTCCCTTCAAAGGGCACACCAAGACTGTCAGAGGTCTAGCACTCTTGTTTGATGGTGCTCTCCTTGCTAGTGCTTCAGATGACGACACCATCAACTTGAAGCTCTGGGCTTTCGAGTTCCGCCAGCCCCTCGCTTCCTTCGACATTCAGAATCCTTCAAGTGGTTCCATATCCTCTCACCCGATTCGCGCAAACTAGCTTACACGACATTCACCGTTGCCATACCTGATCCGTACACAATAGGTGATCCGAAAACCGATGACCAAATCTGCATCTGCGATACTCCACCTGACGTCCTTGCTCAGGCCCGTGTACGCAATTTCCGCAAACATTAGCTTTACTTGGCGTTAACAATCCCCTTGCAGAGCATTGCACCCAAACAGCACGCCCTCTGCAATCTACTGAATGTGCGTGTTTCATCTTTTACTCGTTACACCACTTATCAATCACTATCATTGCAGTCTGATGCAACTCATCGTCCTGCTCCTGGGCGCTGCAGACCACCCATACATGCCACACCTATGGTACAAAGAGATCCACCTACTATAGTCCCTCAGCAAACTTCTTCGCGTCTCTCGCACGAACGGGCAAGCACACCCTGTTCGGAATGATCAACTTTGTGATCCCTTAGATGTGAGTTGCGGCTCTCGTGTTTCAGCTTTTGACAATTGACTCCATCATGGCGCTACAGGTTCCTGCTACATTGCCCCTGCCATCCTCTCTCAGATCAGGCCGCAACTCAATTGAATCATGTCAGCATTCAGTTTCTATAGTAAACTCGCAATGCGTGACTGAATATGTATCCAGTTTGAAATAGGTTTCCCGACTCCGCGCTCGCACAGAGTCGTGCAATCCCTACGGCAGCATTTTTCTTTCCTCGTGTCCGGACACAGCCTCAGGCCACCAGTCGTTGAAGTCGCATCCGGCCGCAAAGTCACTGTAATGTAATTTCTCACTCATCAGTGTCTTTTTGTTGATTTGTGCTCTACAGCGACTTGCTGCTGCCAAACTACCGGAATACAAAAAAGTAGATGATACTCGACATCCGTCTAGCCAACAGGCTACCATGCCGCAGGAAAATGACACGTCTGACATCGATTCGCTTCCAGATGTGCATTGGTGCAAGGCATTCCTACGCTACTATTCCTGTTGGTCTCACGGAAGGCTAAGGATGCCTCCTCGATGGCGATTGGAACGCGTTGACATACCTCACCATGATGGCACGACGAATGGCAGCGGTAATGGTGTTCGCAGTCGCAGTTAATTTTGTATGCATTCACCACGTTTGTTGTATGATATATCCTCCGTAACTGATCACTCAATATTTGACGTTGATAATCATCGTCAACAACATGGCATCTGATATATCGGAATAGACATACAATCACTCGTGAACGACCGAGCTTAAATGATTCCGAGTCATCGTTATTATCAGGTACGAGTGCCCATAAAACTTGGCACTTACGACGTTACGCAGCGCACTGATAACATCCGAATCTGATGTCGCGGGGAGACTGATTCCTGCTAGATTGGCTGTTGAACCGTCAACTGACTGCATCTTTGACCTTGGTTCGAGTTTTTAACACGACTTAGAGGGCAATGTTGAAAGTGTGAAAGAGTAGTTGGCTAATCAATCAATCAATGATCGATGGATGATGGGGTGAAAGAGAAAGAGATACATTGCACAAGCGTCCGTCTACATGTAAGTAGTACAGCATCAGCCAATTTTGTTAACTATGTACATAACGACTGTCTATTCAAGTTAAAAGTAAAATGTGGAGCGCATAGGGTCTAGTACTAATTGGAGAGAAGGCAAAAGGGTAACATATTCTGCGAGTTGCTGATCCGTCGTCATCACTCCACCGCCAAAGATCAGGCTCTCCAGAGGACACTGTGACCGTGTCAAAAACGCCTTGAACTCTTCATGAAGCCATAGTCCGATATTGCGAACCTCGACCGCACGGAGATTAGGGAGCGTGATATCATTGAACAGCCCAAGATCGCCGGTTGAGCCCAGTTGCAAATCCCCGGATATGCGCAAGGATTGAAGATTGGCGTGCACGAATGCTTCAGGCGTCTCGATCTGTGCGAATATTCCAATCATCGTCAAGGTCGACAGGTTGGGACATAGACGGAGCAAGCGGGAGAAGCAATCGAGTCCGTCTATCACGATCTCAAGATTTGTAAGATGGGCCCATGCGATAGGATTGAAGGACGATAATAAGTTGGAGTTAAGCCACAGGTCCATTAACTTGAGACTATGCATGTTGAGCGGCAATTGCGCAATGGTGTTCGCAACAGGAAATACAGGATCAGAACCATCCGTGTATATGACCAGCTCTTTGAGTGCGCGGAAGTCCGCCACCGCCAAGGAGCCCGCACCAGAGAAAAATCCAAGAGACAGAATCGATATTTGATCGATGTATGGCTGGAGCAGGGTTCGTAGCTCTGTCCAGTCGTCGTCGTGACACTCGAGCGTCAATGACAGCTGACGTCCTCGTGATCGTTTGAGGTAGGAGTTGTAGCTGAAAGCTCTCTGCTGCCAGTCACCATGCCCGACTTCCAATCGCAGCCTGCACCATAGTCTTGGCATGTCCACAGCAATCTTCCTCCATTGTCGACACACTGTGGTCAGCAGCATCGGGGCCAGACGTGGCTCGGGCGCAAAAATTCCATCTTCTGGGATGCAGTAAAGGAAGATTTCGGCGAGGATTTCCGTGGGCAAACGCCAAATAGCTGATCGAAATCCCCTCTGCGAATTCTTGGACTGCAGAAGTTTCGCCTTCTTTGCGAGTTGTCGGTAACGATAGTTGACACCCAATTGGCCTGGAGCATCATGCGTGACAACATCCAACTGCTGAAGTGGATGGTTATTATTATGTTCAGACGCCAATACCTATAAGGCCGAACACTTACAATATTCTGCAGGGTATCTGTGACTGCTAGTAAACCGGCAGTTGAGGTGGGGGTTTGCATATTAACGTGAAGGACGTTGAGATGTTGGAGATGTAGATTGGAAGTAAGAAGTAATTCTAGCGTTCGGTCAACCGTCGCGTCCCTATTTAAATGACGAAGCCACAGGTCCACAACAAACTGCCATTGTGGTTTCTCATAGTGGGTCTTAGGTAAAACACCAGCCATCCACATCTAGAGACCCTGCATTGTTGCAAAGGGAGTCGGTGCGAGCGCCTGTGGAATCTGTGGAAGGATGATCTCGCTTACCACTAGTAATACTAGGCCATCCGAGACATTTCGTGTCTTCTTAGGTGGACAAAAACTGAATGTCATAGAACAGCTTGTTGAGCTGTGACCTTCATTGTGTTGTTGGTTTGATAGGTGTGAAGGTACTCACGAAAATCAGGCTTTGAGTCTCCTTGGCAGCTCTCCACATTCCTAGAATTTCCTACCGTACACGCTGAAGGGCCGATTCCCCTTTCGTCAGTCATTTCTCTGCTATGTTCTTAAATTTTAGTAATGACGCACCTGAACTTTGCTTTTGTTCAACTGGCAATTAATATCAGTTTCCTCCAGCATTGATGCGAGCTTGGACCAAACATCAAGAGTGAAACTGAAACAAGGCGACTTGACGAGTATCTCTGGCTCCGATTTGAACTTGT
The DNA here is from genome assembly GCA_003313855.1 of Suillus sp. MG131. Classification (NCBI taxonomy): domain Eukaryota; kingdom Fungi; phylum Basidiomycota; class Agaricomycetes; order Boletales; family Suillaceae; genus Suillus; species Suillus sp. MG131. The sequence goes on along the minus strand of QLOO01001454.1, from coordinate 19,198 downwards.
TGTCAATGATGTGTTCCCCCAGAAGAACGAGCATCATAACTGATAGTACTAAGTCGATCATAACTCTCGTGTTTGAGTCACTCGTTTGTTTATGTAAATCGTCTTTCCTTTTTGATCGTCTTGCATGATGACAACCGACTCGGAGTTGTCCTGGCAAATCACAATCGACGCAGGTGACAGTATGGCCCACACACTTTTGCTGACTCTGATATCCACGCAATGCCGACGCTGACTGAAATTTTCCGCGCCTCAGTGGCCCAGGCTCATAATAAAATCTTAGAGGTAGGGTATAGCACGGGTACGGTGTAGAGATGTGCAACCCGTGGTCACACCGTACCCGTCAGCACGGTATACGGGTGTGTTCATGGGTAGCCGTGCTATCTCCGAATCTTCTCCGCGGTGCTATATGTTGGTCAAGACAGGATTCACCACCCACTACGATCCTTATTGTTCAGAGGTCTTTGACTGCAACAGCGACTCACTGCTTCTGTCCTATTTCTTGCTGTTTCGAGATTCCTACCAGCTCATATTCTTCTGTCTCAGAAACATATTACTGTTACTGATTACAACTCAGTAATTCAGCAGTTAGAGGCTTTGTTGAACCCGATACCCGCCAAGTACTACTTGGTGTTGAAGATGATGGTGCAAACGATCTTCGTCTGCTAGTTATTGCTTCTGGAATTCTTGTCTTTCAGCTGGACCCAGTGAAACACAAGTCAGTGATCGACTTGCGAAACGAAATTGCTCTGGAGCGGGAAGCAGCCAACGCGAATGTCAAGGAGAAACGGAATGCTACGGTGCTTGAGTCTTGTTCTAGCGATACCAACGACAAAGCTATGCAAGTCGACCTCAGCGATGCTACTGTTGCAACTCCCGCACCCAAGTCAGAATGGCTGGTACCCATGGCTAAACCAGAAATATCGCCATCATTTTTCGAGATAACCTACATGTGCGCATGGCAGTTGTCCAATGTGGCGGACTGGCTGGTGCAGAACCAGGTGATAAAGTTGAGCTTTTTGGAGGAATGGAGAATGCAACGTGACACGCTTCACACAAAACGACAGGTAGAGACAAAGGAGAAATGCAAGGCAGAGGCGGGGGGTAGGCAAGATGTAGTAATGAAGAGTCTCCCTATCAAGGTAAAACTTTGTAACTTGCAGGTTTCTGTCTCCATTCTCGATTAATACGCTCGGTAGCTTGTTCCAAATATGTCGACCACTTCGAAAGGTCCTGCGACATCTCACAATATAGAAGGTCCATTGATCAGCGTGTCTTTTTCTGCCACCACCGGAAGTTCGAGCAAACAAGCCATGGTCTTCAAGACGACTTCCAAGCTTTGTCGCAGTTTACCACGCGGAAGGATTCAATACCGCTATGAAGTATTCCAGAACCATCCGCTTCATTATGACCCTGGTATCTAACGCCGAAACTGCGGGTGTCAGTCAGCAAAAATGTGTAGGGTTTATAGTTCACCAAACGTCCTCGCACGGACTGTGACGACACAGAAAGAAGATAGGCGTTTGCTGTGCTAAACTAGCGGGTGCAAGCAGTCTGGCGTCTCCTACTAGGTATGTATTAATGACTGATGACACCGTCGGACCTGTGAAATTGAGGCACTCTATTGTTGTTTCCCACCAATTTCCCGCATCAATGATGGACCCAATGGCTCCACGCTGCACGAGTGCTCAAGTATTACACTGAGATGAACTTGAGCCTTAAGTAATTCAGGGCTGCCCTCGGTGAGAGTATCATATTTGATTTTGAGATACACAACTCACCCAGCGCTATGCCGCAACCCAAAACATGATAGGCCGACCAACGTTCTGCAAGATCTGGGTTGACATAGGGCAACAGGCGTCATCCTATGACCCACTTGGAGATCAGTCGAAAGAAGAAGTAAAAAGTCGGCCAGGTATAATGCTTTTCGACGAAAAGTTCATCAGGCACGGACGGTTACTTTTACATTCCGCACTCCGTTCACTCCCCTCGTGCAACGATCGCTCAGGTGATCCGAGTACATGTATACCTCACAAAACACGAAATGCCCACCAAACACGAAATGTATCTAACACGGCCCCGTGGAGTAGCAGACTCGTGCATCTAAAACGGCCGGCAGGAACGGCGGACCAGTGGAGGTCAATTGGATTCAAAAAAAAAAAGATCTGGGTCCCAATTTCGAGTGCATGCCTATCGCGGCTTCTTCCATCCCAAATGAGTCTGGTACTTCTTCGACCTGCAGGGAAATGGCTCCGAGTTGTACATCCAGTATGCATAACAACTACTAGCTCCATGGAGCGCTAGAACTCCCGCCCGCATTGGTCCCTGGGCGCCTTCGCACTTGACAGTATTCATAGTTCAGCTCTGATCAACACGTGGACTCATTGTTTAATTGGAATTGCGTACAAATCAATCGTTTGCTACTACTCAGCATGCGTTCAAATGTTGCGTGTTTATGGATCGTTTATCCGGTGACCCTGGGGCACTGCCAGGTCATGCATAGACTCGTGTTGTGGAGCCCTGTAATTCGCCAGGCATCACCATTTTGCCAATCAAATTTGCAGATTGCCAAAGCCTGCACCTCCTATGCGTAAGACATAAAAGCCAACCTGTTTCTTACCATGTTCACTCACCTCAGAGCCGCTATTCGAGATCAGATCCCGTATCATCCTGCACAGAAAATGCATTTCTCTATCCTCGCCATTATTTTTGCATTGACGGCATCTGTGTCCGCCGGTACATGCAGTGGCCTGCACGGGAGATGCACAACCACCGCGGATTGTTGCGGTAACTTTTATACTTGTAAGCCGAATGGCAATATTGTGAGTATGGGTCATCTGTTTGATTCAACCCCGTGACTCACTCTTGTAATACTCAAAGAAAACCTGCGAATACACCAGTGAAGAATAGTTCCGGCTGGAGCCACTGGCATATCGTAACATATCCCTGTCTTCGCATTGGTGATGGTGTAGCTCGTTGAGTTGAGGTTCTGTGCAGGGCTGAACGATGAGATTTCAGTAAAGGAAAATATACATTGTTTTGCCAAGGAATGACTCGCCGTTGGGTTGTTGGAACGATGTTGAAACCGGGAGACAGTGATTTGAGATCGAACTTCAGTTAGCAAGCGCCAGAGAGTCCATGCGAGATTCTTATGCAAATTCGTAGACTGGTTAATGTATCCCTCTTTTCGGAGAGATGCTGCCAGGTACCAATGTTCGATATTATCGCTAACTCTTTGCCATCCAGACTTGAGACCGCATAGACCTTGGGAGCCGCCAACCAAACGTCATTGCGTCGTGTATCTACAGAATAGAACCGCCATCACAAGACAGAATGTTCTGTGTGGGTTGAGAAAGGGTATGGGCGTCGACAATTGTGCAGGAGTTTGCAATGGGCAAAAATATTTGAACAGAGTGAGATTCGAACTCACGCCCCCGAAGAGACCAGATTCCGTACTCATCTGATGAGCTGGTTCTCCTTAGTCTGGCACCTTGGACCGCTCGGCCATCTGTCCTTGTTGTCTTGATCGCCGTGAGCGTATTGATCTGAGCGTGGCAGGTTTGTTTGGCGATGCTTAATTCTGAAGGTATTGGGCAACAGACACAAATAAGCCCTTTTGGCAACTTCGGTGATGAGATTTCTTCCAACAGAGTCATGGGTGGATTAGCACGTGTATATCCATCCAGACCTTGTGGTGGCTGTTGCACCCGTTCTTTTACAACTTCGCATCTGAGGCGCTTTGCTACTATTCATGCTGAACGTGCTCAGTTACTAAACAAATGCACGAATGCGCTCGTCAGCTTCCCAACTAAAAATCATAATCCTAATCCTCATGGACCTTTGAGTAATCTTACCGTCGCAGTAAAGGATAATATATGCACAACGCACCTACCAACGACATGCTCGTCAAGCATGCTTCGCTGTATGTCGACTAGCGTGCTTCATTCTCGTTCTAACTCTATTGCAGACTTCACTTCACCACTTGACGCGACAGCAGTGGAACTCCTAAAGGCGACAGGCGCGAATATTATTGGGAAGGCCAACTGCGATGAATTTGGAATGGGGCAAGTCTTACCCTTGGGTTTTCCAGCTTTCCGCTAACACTCGTTTACTCAGGTCCCTGAATGTGAACAGTATCCATGGCCCCGTGGTAAATCCGTACCATTCTCCAAACGAGAAATCCATACCTTGGGCTGAGCGCAAAAAAAGATCGGCGGGTGGGAGCTCGGGTGGAAGTGCTGCAGCTGTTGCGGCTGGTATGTGTGACGCGTGAGTTGCCAACTTATCGAAGTGGCATAGCACTTACTGGAAGACAGTGCACTAGGTACAGATACAGGTGGTTCTGTTCGTCTTCCAGCGTCGTACTGCGGTATCACGGGCTTAAAACCCTCGTATGGCCTCATCAGCAGGTCTGTCACTTTACAACCCATACTTTCAGAAACTCATGGACGGTAGATGGGGCGTGGTTTCTTTTGCTGATAGCCTTGACTGTGTCGGTGTGTTCGGCAAGTCCGTGGACACAGTGAAGACTGTATTTGGTGAACATGATAACAATGAGCGAGAACACCTGAGTTGACAGTTCGAGCAGACTCGATTTCATCATATGATCCAAAGGATCCTACAGCAGCGACACCTCATACAAGAGAGAGCGCAAAAGCTTCAGTAGAATCACTTTTATCAACTCTGAATGCGGACTTGTCTGACCCTGACCTTTCGTCACTTCGGATTGGGATACCACAAGTCCGTCTTGGCTCTCAGTTCATTCGACATGCTCACAATTTGAGATAGGAATATTTCCCTTGTGAACTTAACACTACTATCGTGACGGCGGTTCGCAGGGTTCTAGAGCGACTGTCGTCACTTGGTGCTCAATTGATTCCTGTCTCTCTCCCATCAACGCCTTATGCATTGAGTGCATACTACGTCATAGCAAGCGCAGAAGCGTCAAGCAATTTAGCGCGATATGACGGGGTTCAATTTGGTTTGCAATGACGTCCAATAGTCTGCTCCTCATGAACTGATCCTGTTCAGGTACCCGTTCCTCTCTGCTTCCTGGGGTAGATAAATCCAAACCAGGTAATGTGTACGCACATACACGCTCGGCAGGTTTTGGAGTGGAGGTGCAGAAACGCATCCTTCTTGGCACTTATGCACTCACAGCTGAGTACGTGCATCCCGTTCTGACTGAAGCCTTGACTGAAGTCATTGGTCACAGTGCATTTGACAATTACTTTCTTCAAGCTCAGCGCGTCCGGCAGCGAATCAAGACCGACTTCGACTCTGCTTTTCGCGTCCCCAATGCTCAACTATTCAATCCCTCACCAAATCCCGATGGTGTGGATATTCTCTTGCATCCTTCTGCAATTCGTACCGCACCTCGACTAGACTCCAATGCAGTCTCCGGTCTGGGTCCATATCTGCAGGACGTTATGACGGTTCCCGCTTCTCTGGCTGGTTTACCAGCAATGAGTGTCCCTGCCGGGTTAGCCGCCGACGGTTGGCCTGTTGGTGTCAGCGTTGTTGGACAGTGGGGTTCTGACGAACTAGTGATGTGTGTTGGGAAGGTGATCGAACGGACATCAAATGAGGATGGTTCTGGTTTTGATTTTGGACCAATAATTGATGTAATTTGTGAGCTCGATGCCGCATAGATGTGCATGATTGGATTGTCAATCCAGGCGTATTTCGATTAGAACAAGCGCAATCACTGCACCTTGGGCAGAGGACTGACATTCAAACACGTAACAGAGTGGTGAATTACGACGGGTAACGTGTGGTACTATACAAATGTATACGAAAACAATGTACGATTGAATGTAAGATACGATGCGGGGAGTGTGAAAGTGCGGGGAGGATAGTAACATAAATGGTGTAGATCTAGGTTAAAAAGATGAATTTAAACACAGTTTACTGGAGGGTGTGAATAGGGACCCTATCTCTCAGAAGCCTGCGATTCAATTGTGCTTGCCCCATCGCAAAACGCCCTCGTATATCGAGTACATCACCGCTGCGTTAGGGACGACACGCATTAAATGCGCACTCAGCCCGCCATAGAGGGAGCGGGCCCCCTCCTCGGCAATGACGGTCCGCAGCGTTTGCCAAAGACCAGTATACTTCATGACGCCGTTCACAGACGGTTGTCGCAGTCGCGTCCGTAGAACCTGTACTATATGAGACGACAAATATTCCTGCTGGCCTAAAGACATACCTCATGGGGATATGTGATCAAACTTGCGACGCACTTCGCAGTTCCGGCACTACCAAGCATCCCGAACCACTCGACCATACCTCCACGACCTTCAGTGTCTGCAGATAACTGTTTTAGGCGCTCATAGAGCACCCATTGAATGGTTCCCTCTGTCACGCCCAAGTAGCTAGCACTCAAGCCCTTGTAAAAACCCTTGATGCCCTCCTCACGGAAGATCTGCCTGATCATTTTATAACTGGCTCCAAGTGCGCGTGAAGGTCCAGCGGTTGCTCCTGGATTCGTACTTGCGAGTGAGGAGGGATGTCGACGTTCCGATGCTGTAAGCTGCAGACGTGTCTTAACAACCCAGATGGGATTTGTTGCTGTCCCCGTTGTAACACCAGCAACTGCAGCTGCAGCAAGGTGAACATAGGAGTTTTCTTGTCCATGGTTGAATTGATTGGCGATAATGTGCTTGCCGTTACCGTACGTGAAGAAATTGATCGAACGGGCAGGTATGACACCGACTAGAGTTGGTCCAAGGCCTTTAAAGAGCGCTTGTGGAGACTCATCGCGGTATATGTCACTGAATCGCGAGACACCTTCAACTTTTGTTCGCAAGTGTTAAGGACGCTAATTACACGTACCGGAGGATATGTCCAGTCTCGACAAAATTCCACAGCAAACCACTCGAGCGCTGCGGGAGCGCTGCAACACCACCTCCTACAACCCCGACTGAAGCGTGTTTTTCCCTGAAAAGACTGGACTGTAGTCGTGTCTTGACAACATCGAATGGACTCGTGATGATTGCACCGCACATTCCACCCAGACTAACATCATTGAAACATGTCAAAAAAGAAAGCATATTGCACGCATATGAAGTATGAACTCACCCTCCTGCTACGAAGTGCTGCCATGATTTTGCTGGCAGGAGACTACTGGATGCAGTCGGGCTTGTCGTAGTTGGGGGTGCACCGGCCATTATATCGATCTAGTGAATATCCTCCCAAAAAAAACAAGTCTAGGATCCAAAAGACAGTTATGAACAGGCAAATACTTGAAGGAAAGCAGCGAGGGGCAATTTTAAGCGACGCTAATTTTTTTATTACAAGTCACGTGGTAAGTGAAAAATAATGATTAGATTATGCAGATAACCGCGGTTTCATGGAACACGATCGATCGCAACCATGACTCTTCCATCAAATTATTATATACTTCGAGTCTGAATTGGACATGCAAGGTCGTCAACTATAGAAGGACCCTCGGATACAAGCTGCTGAAGACATGTTTGTTCTATCAATAATAAAAGTGAGCGTTTTTTTGATAGGGTCTTGTAACTTAACATTGATTTATCATAGGATACTATTGCAATTCTGCCAGCAAACTTTGGCGTACCTCCAGCACAAGCTCTCATCGCTGAGATAAACAAAAAATATGCCAATAGAGTCCTCCACGATGTAGGGCTGTGTATTTGCACGTTTGATTTGGTAGAGGCGGGTGAAGGCAAAGTACGATACGGAGATGGGTGTTTATGGTATAAAGGTGCGTGCTCAAATTTTCCGTCTGTCCTGTGACCGCGACTTATCCTAATGAACAGTCAGATTCAGAATGGTCGTTTTTCGACCATTCGCGTCGGAAGTGATCCTTGCGAAAGTGAAGTCGTCGGACGAAGACGGCATTCGATGTATGGACGCCACTTCCTTCTCTCATAAATGCTAATTGTACCAGTGAGCGTAGGATTTTTTGATGACATCTATGTACCTCTAGCATATCTGCCTCAACCATCCGCCTTGTATGTCCTGTACCCACCATTCTCTTCAAGCTACTCACAACTGCCTTCAGTGACCCAAATGAGCGTGCTCATTTCTGGCTACCAGACTCAGAAGCTACAGCCCCACACGAGCTTTTGGAATCCGCAACAGCAGACCGGATGTACATCGACCAAGGAGAAGTGGTACGGGTTCGCGTTGAGGCTGATGAATTTTATGACGACGAACCTGGTCCGCCAAAAGCATCGGAGGGTGTCGCAGTAAGACGAGAGGCCCGACGCGCGCCATATAGCATGATCGTAAGCTTGTAGGTATAGGCTACGTGCGCTAGCTAATTGCTCTTTCTGCAGTGTTCCATCGCAGAACAGGGACTCGGACCCGTACCGTGGTGGAAGAGCGAGCAGACTAACGGCGATGCTATGGACGAGGAATGATTTGTTTATTCCATTCTGCTTTTAATAGCGAATAATGAAACCTTCAGTTAATTTGCAGCAATGTATGGTCGGGTTTTGATTTTCAATAAATTTAAGGCTTTCCCGCAGGTAATACGCAGGGTGTCGGATAATCATCTGCTTGAAGGTTGTGACAATGTCGCAGCACAAAGTGTGAACATCTGGAGAGTAGATTTACAAATCCCATGGCGCAGCGATAACGTGTGTTCAATGGGAGATAAAATAGTCTAATTCTGATGAGTATAAATTACAAAGTCAACAATAACAAAGAGCGAGATTGACAGAGTAGACACAGATGCTTTCAGAAGTTGCCCAATTGCTGGCAGTTGTACATAGAGGGCGGCGGCGAGACGGTAAGCATAAATATGGATGGAATAAATCAAAAAAGGGAAGGGGGGTATGCAAGGTTGCTATAGTTAGGATGGCGAACGGCGAGTAACAAAGGTGTTGCACCTATGACTGCATCTTCAAAACATAGTCGGCCATAGCTCCCATCCAAACCCAGAAGCCAAACCAAGAGTTACTGAAGAGACTAGCATCGCAACTCTTCTTATCTTTGAAGTCGATTCTAGCAATGAGGACGACAAGGTGAAGTGTCCCAAGGGCCACACCAATGAAAAATGGGCAACCGTGTCCGTTGAGGATCCCGGCGTACGAGACCGCAGAACAAGCTGCGAAGGCGAAGACAAACAGAATAGGCCGAATCTGGTCTCCAAACGCAATCGCGGTCGAGTGGAGGCCAATTTTGACATGTTCGTCTCTGTCCTAGATTTCATTGGTTCAGTTGACGAGCGCAAATGAAAAAATATTAATTCACTTGACGGGCGTAAGAAGAGCTGTATGCGATCGTCCAGCACACGCCTCCCATGAATAGAGGGATGTATACATCAAAATCAACTGTTCCGGCAACAGAAGCTGTTCCAAGCAGTGCTCCCCAGCTGAGGCACAAGCCTATTGAGTGACTTTAGTAACCGCGATGATGGAGATTGGTAGTAACCTACCAAGCATAATTTGCGGCAAATCGTTTATACGCCTCATGACAGGATACAATGCAACGAAACATAGGGAGGAGAGCCCAAGAGCCAAGCTGAAGAGGGTGTAAGGGACGCACGGATCATTAAAATGTAAGATGACAGACCTGTATTCATTCAATTGCATGAACAGCCAGACACCAAGGGCCAGCTGCAGAATAAGGAAGATGAACGCCTGGAACATCGAGAGATCTCCCGCAGCCAAGGGTCTCGTGGATGTCCGTGCTTCAATTGAAGGCGTCACAAGAGTGACGATTCATCGAAGGATGGAAACTTACAGATAGCAGCGTCGACATCTTTGTCCCACATGTCATTGATCACACAGCCAGTGGCGTGAAACACTTGGGAGGCTACGAGGAAAAATCCAAGGTAGGTCCACGCTGTTGCCATCGGCGCACTGAGCACGTAGCAGGTCATGGTGACCGACCATGCTAAATCATTCAGATCAACAACGGAAAATACCTTCATCACAAAGATATACTCACCACATGGATAGAATAGCGAAAGTATCCCGGAGGGTTTGTGAACTCGTGCGAGATAAAAGTAAGGACGTGTGTTAGAAGGAAGGTAGTCCACCCATGTAGCAGCCGGAGCCGGGTAATCCTCAAGGTGATTGATTGCTAGTGATTTATTCATGGATAGAGTAGGCAGAGTTCAAAGCAGATGAGCCAGCGAAGGCGAGACAAGGAATTTTATAGTACTACTTAGTGAGGGCATCGGGCCTGGCTTGGCTCAGGCCGATCAGGAAACTGCCGCCTCCTGCAGGGAAAAACCCTGAAAACAAAGATAGATTAAGGTGCTACAGGCGCCGCGACTTGAACTTATCAGTGAAATTGACCAACCATGTCTAGAGCTCTTGCTATTATTTGTTTTGATTTAGGGTGCTCGCTTCAAGCCAGATGCCAGGGAACCGATGAATGGAGCGCTTCTTGAACCGAAGGCACTTCTGCACAACGGCTGGTCTGTGAATTCCTGTGGCCAAATCAGCAAAATCGCTGAAATGAAGGCCTGACTTACGCGCATTACGGACACTGACGGAAACTTACCACTTCTACTTTCGTGTGAAAAATTGACGGTCCAATGGGTGAGGTTTGCAGTCTGGGACTTGCAGTCCGAAGAGGCGGCGAAGAAATGCGTTCGTCGAGTATCTACCGCAGGAGGATGTACGCGTACTGGTCAGAATGAGCAGGAGTGACTGCCGGACAAGGCATTATAAGCGGCAGTGACGAGAGCATATTGCCAGAGCGGTTGCCGTGAAATTGTGGCTGCCGAAGCCGGGAGGCAGCGAAAGTTCGCGGAGAACGGCACGGATCCCACGCATGGCATCAGCCAGTTCGGACTGGAAAGCTGACGGTCTAAGGTGAGAAATTTGCAGTCCTTTCGAATCCCGCTCGGCAACGCTCAGCAGCACTCCGCGCGGTGGCGGGATATCGTCTGAGCTCCCTGCAGCACGCTCGCACGGCTCAAATTTTTCGGCAGCTCAACGAAGCTACATCATCGACCACTCTACCCACGCCGACTGTCCCCAGAACTGTTCGTGCGCGTCCCGCCCCGCACTGGACTCTTCGACCGTCCTCGCCCGCCAGATGCGCTTCGTCCGCTTTTGGGAATGCTTAAGTAAGCCTGTGCTGGACCTCTACTTTCGGTAGCGCACTGGATCTGCGTACGTGCCACGCTCACTTAGTCGTGTCACAGACACATATAAGGCAACGGCAAACATTGTTCTCGAAAGGTGTTACTTAGGAAAAAAGGGATGTGTAGCGCCCATTGCATAGCAGATGACTGGTGGGTCAGTATCTGGATATTTGAGTCAAATGAAGAATTACTCAACATCGCGGTTGTCGAAGGAATGATTGTTTTCGTTGGGTGGTGGGAGAGTGGGGGAAGGAAGTTATGGCTGCCAGAGGTGCACGAAGTCCCTGTATCACACCATGAGTGTGGTCACGCTATGTAACGGAGCGCAGCAGTCCTGTCTTCCATAGCTTCCCGTGGGAGCATTTACCGAAATCTTGAGGTCGACGTCACCACTCCGAAGTACCCTTGGCTCCCGAAAACAAGGTACTAATGCGTAGCACTTAAGAATGTAATTACAAGACCCGAAAAATTTCTCGACCAACCCGCGACCGGCAATATCAGATGCAAACCTCACTAGTGCACCCTGACCTCGTGCTTCATGTACAAAGACTTCCAACCCTGTCTATATATAATATCCACATTCTGTCATACTCGCAATTTCGAGCTCATTCTTCGGATACACATAGTACTCTCAGCGCTAGCTGTCAACTTCGGCATGCCTAACCTTATGAGTATTTATTGTGTACAGGGACGGAATATGTTGTATGAGAGATGCTAGTTGGTTGAGTATAAATCCTGTCATTTCTAACATCTTCACCTCAAACCTGCCTGCTTTCCTCATGGACGAATCACAAAGATTGATCGGCCAGCACTCGGAAGATTACCCAGCTCCAGCCCCCACATGGGTCGACCACCTTCCCTCCAGCATACGTCCTTACATTTATCTCACACGAATTGACAATCCCGCCGGAACACTGTTGTTGTTCTATCCATGTGGTGAGTATATCAAATTGTGATCATGTTCTTTCTGACTTGAATGAATATCCTAGCATGGTCGGTCACCATGGCTTGCTACACGGTGAGGGCACCGATCACCATGGCGTGGACCTATCTTGGATTTTTCCTCGTGGCCTCCCAAGTGTTCCACGCCGCTGGGTGCGTGATCGACGACATGTGGGATAAAGACATCGACGCAGCTACTGGTGAGTTGTCCATCCTTCAGCTCATCAGCAACTCCTCCTGACCTCTTCGCTTAAAGCACGAACACGCAAGCGACCCTTGGCCGCGGGGGATCTTTCGAGGTTCCAGGCTTTCATGTCCCTCGTTCCGCAGTTGGCCCTTGGTGTCTGGATGTTCATGCAGTTGAATGAATTTAGGTCTGTCACCTTACATTTTTATTCTGTATCGTCCCTTACACCTTTTTCAGCACGAGTTTTGGTCTCTCTTCCCTGGTTCTTGTCGTGTTGTATCCTGCCATGAAGCGGGTAATCACCTATCCACAAGCTGTACTCGGTAATTGTTCCTGCCCATCTCCGTCATCATCATGGTTGTTCATGTTACTGAATAGCTGTCTGCTTCAACTGGGGAGCACTTTTGGGAGCAGCTTCTATTACTGGAGCGATTGACTGGCATGTTTACATCCCTCTATACATGGGAGCTGGATGCTGGACAGTCGAATACGATACTTTGTGCGCTCTTACAGTAAGTCAATCTTCTGTCAACCCATCCACTAAACCAACAAAATCCAGGACAGAGATGACGACATCAAGAATGGCATTAATTCGGCCACTATTATCTTTGGCGACCAGGTCAAACATATTTTATTTATGTTCACTTTCGTCGCTTGCTCTTTAGTGACATACGCTGGGATCCTCAACGAACATGGTTTCCTGTTTTTCATTGGTGTGGCCCTTGGCGCACTTCATGTTGTCCGTCTCCTCGCCACGATTGACATCAAAAACATGAAGAGTTTGGAGGCCAGTCTCCTCAACAACGCTTGGTTCGGCTTCTGGATTTGGGCGGGAGCCATGGCCAACTATGTTGTAGCGATGCTGTAAGGCAGACGACGCCTTTGGTCACTCGGCGCTGCCACCGTCTGTCCATTTCATGACTATTATTACTCTTTTGCCTCGTTCACACCCACCTATGCTTGGACAACATTCGTATCCCAAGTCATTCTCGACCTTGCTTTTCCTTACTGTTATCACTACATACACTAATCTGACGAGTCCTATTTCGTTTACCTTCTGACTTGCATTGGATCTTGCTGTTCTGTCATAGCGAAATTTGTAATGGTAGATCTGTCAACCTTTGATTTCTCTTAGAGTCATTTTCTGTGACCTTCCGCCTGTATCTAGATTATCACGCTTCATAACTGTAATTATAATAGACGTTCTGTTTCCCATTTTTTCAAACTGTCCCACCGACTGCAACCGTTGAACCCGAAGGGTGGGTAAGCACATCATATATATTCGGCGACAGCATGGACTGTATTTCGAACCTCTTCGATGACGAATTTTTTTGATCCCTGGCAACGAATGAGAATGTCCCCCAGGAAAGCTCATAGTCGATACAGAGCTGAACGAAGCAGAGCCAAAAATGACTGCATGTTGGAAGGACCCTCTGGTGCGGAAAATCACGAAAGACAGCTTTTACTGCTGACAGTCTCCGTAGGAAGTCTGTATTATCCGGGCAAACTCGCAGAGCGAAGAATGACTACACGTCGGCTGGACGGGTATATGGGTAGGTAAAGATTGTGACAGCCGGTACTGACAGGGGCTTGCCTGCATCCCAAATCCTGATCGAGGAGACTTGAAAGTCGTAGAGACCCCGGCCTAGCTATGAGAAAACACACAAAGAATTTGGCACCGGTAAACTCACCTCCGCGAGGTACGTCGCTATATCTGAACGAACGGATACTAGGTCACACTATTATGATTACACCACAGACCAGGTGACAACCATGCCCCAACAGCTCCCAACCTGAATATATAACGAAGTTTCTGTTGCTGGTAAGTCACGACCATAATTTGACATGTCCGACTTTGTAAACAAAACAGGACCGAGGACCTGGGCTCCTAGGCGACTCGTGCCACTGTTTCGTGGCAGCAGTGCCGCAGCACGATAACCGCAACTTCGTATATCACTTTTGAGAAAAGTTGGGTCATGGCAGACCGCATCATAAATCGCGTTCGTGTCTGACCAGACACTGAACAATTTGAGTCAAGAGCTTGCCACATCTAGTGAGTGCATTCCCGCTGGCATAGATATACGAGCCAAACCTGTCCTTTGAGGGATAGGTGAGCTTAGACGCGGTGCAGCAAGGAATGCGAGAGTATGGATGTATTTTTACCAATATATCACCAAGTGAGTTCGAACTCTAGTGTACTCACTTTCAGGCTCCTCGTAATCGAATCAGTTACAAGGTCAGGAGATAGTCCTGGCTCGAGTTGCAAAGGTTTTGACAACCTACTTTTCTTTCTGGCAGATAATGGGTCTCCGAGATCCCGCTCTCCAGTTCTGAGAGGTTCAGAAAGGTTCGGATGACGCAGCATCCATATCACTTCGACCATCTTGCTTGTCGTCTTGTAACCTTTGCGAACTTCTGGTTCTAAGACTCTAGGCATCGTATATCTCCAAACAAAATAATAACTGGCCATGTATAAAACCCGTCATCCCGTCTTCATCGGTGCGTATATTGTAATCTACCTGGCGTCCACTCGATAGCAGTTGGTTTTGGGGACCAGATCCGGCGTATTCTCTTCATGTTCCCCATCGTCTGTTCTTTGTGTCGTACCCCGGGGTCCTCAACGGACAGGGCGTCCCATTCTTCGTTAGTGTGGCTCTTGGGGTATCTCACCTTGTCCGACTCTTTGCCAAGATCGACTTTGAAAATAAGGAGAGTTGCGATGCTTATCTCATTAACAATACTTGGTTTGGCTTCTGGGTCTGGGCGGGAGCTATGGCCGACTATGCTGTGAAGATGCAGTTGTAAAAGTATCAGCTGTCTTTGATTCCTGGTGCTCGATTTTAACGATAGTCATATCGCGCAAACCCCCCTTCCCGCTTTTATTTAAAGTTTCCATCACTTTACGCCTTTGCCTTAGGTAGCAACCCTCAGGAACGAATGGAAACGTTCTCCAGAACACAACCCAATGGCAGAGTGTGATGATAGAGAGCACGATGAAAATGTCTTGTAATATTACCTCCAGATTGTGCAAACCAATCACTGGGTGTAGCCCGCAAGTTTGATAGGTTCGAACCTGCAAGTTTACAGACTGACAAAACATCCTATAATAATTTCCGCTCACAATGTTCCCACTTCCCAGATCGCTGTCTCATGCGACAGCGTAGTCACAGAATCGGCGATGGCGATGGGCACCTGAACGACAGTGACGAGCACCTGATCGGCGGTAGTCAAGCAGCGCGGATCTCCACCAGGTCCACCGTCCAGCAAAGAATATGAACATGAATCTTGATGTGTTGGAGAAGTCTAGCCGTTAGGAAATAATGCTAACGGGGACCATGGCTATCATGACGTGGCAAGTAATTGTACGATGGCAAATCGTATTAATGTAATGTACCGTAGCGTGAATAGCCAGTGAAAACATTCTCACGCACCGGGACGACCCTCCCGACAAGAATCCCAGAATGTAAGTTACATGGGTACTGTCACCTTGGAACGATTTCAAACTTGGAATGAACAGTCTCGTCGGACGGCGTCCTTAGGTAAAGCGATGGCCGTGCATTTACTTAGATCATGTCGAGGGAGGCTTCCAAGTGCAGGTCAGCGTGCCCTCATACATGCCCGACTCGCATCCACCATGCCCCAGTATCCATTCCCGCACCACCCACGACCAACTCCGCACCAAATATTCCACCTCTCCCATAACGCATCTCAAGCTGACATCAAGTCAAGATGTTTGTATACTCGCTCATACTTACACTAACTTCTGATCGGCATCTCCAGACTACGAACTCGTCCGAGAACACCATCCCGATTCTGCCCATGCGCAACATATCCCTGCTTCGGAACGACACTCCCGCTTTCAATCCATAACTGCTGCGTATGAGGCTCTTACTGGGAAATCTCGCTTACAGCTTGGTTCGGGGCTCCGCGGCAGTCCGTCTGATTCCGATATGTATGAAGAGTTGAGACGGCGGAGACGCGCGCGCCATAGGAGTGCGGGGATGGATTTTGACCACAACCATCCATTTGGATTCGCGAGTGGAACGCCTGGGAGGGAATGGACTGCAAGGCCCGATGAGAGATGGAAGGACTGGTCAATAATATTCGTGGGCACTGCGGTATGTCTTCTCTTCCAATCAGTCGTTTATGGCTCTTTTATGTGTTGATCATTCCATGAAGTGCTTCATTATTGGCATCGCTCCTATATTTTTCAGTCATAGTTCCAATAAGCGCCACATGAGTGCGGTTCAAAACCTTGCCCAAGCTCGTAGTGAAGCTCAGGAGTATGGGATGGACCGGCGAAGGGAAATCAGACGGCGTGTGCGGGAATACCAGTTGGAGCAAGAAGAGCGCGATGCGCGTTGTAGCTGTGACCACAAGACTGGGAGAAAGTAGTCAAGTCACTGCCGTTGCTGTCGCGAACATTGAACATAGATGGAGTCCCATTGTATTTCTACTATCTATTCTTCATTATCATTCATATCAATAAACGACAGGAACTAGCCAGGCGACGTCCAATTTATTCTCACTGCTGATGGTCAAGGAGCATTCCTATTCCGTGGAGGTCCTGTGTCATGGATAATTCCCGCAGTTCTTGTCACTACTAATGTACATCCAGTTCTAAAAGGTCTGTAGTCGAACCCGTGATATACTTGATACCAATCAAGCACGCACGTCGCTCGTCCGTGCTCGAATCAACAGGCGAGGGCTATAAGTGTATCTATGCCATGGTTACGACAATCATTCGAGTCAGAAGGAACCACTGTTTTCCTCTACATAGTGATGATCTGGTGACCTACTCAGACGGGCGCTTCAAATCGGCCAACATGTCCTCCATATCTCACTCAATGGTCCACTACTCGGAAAGTTTCGGCAAATTATTTGAAGACTCGGAACGTGAATTGCTCATTCATTTGAATTTGTGCGACTACTTGCTATGAAGGACAGCAGATAACATCTACCTGGATGGAATACCAAAAAATGTTTCGGAATCCCTGGAAATCATCATTGTTGTAGGACTCGATATTCTCTTCTATTATAGTGCTCATGTGTCAAGTGCACATTCAACAATGGAAGTGTGAGCTCGCAACGGGTAAACGTTCGTGATGCAGAGCCCGCACCCGTTGATAAGGCTCTCCCACTCACGCTGTTCGATCTTGAGTGGCACATAGGTCAAAACTTGTTGGGCACGTACCAAAGACCTCTCGCAACCGTTCATCAGGCTCAGCATGTGCACCGAGAATGCATTCACTGGTTTGGACGCTGAGCCAAAGTGCGACGGAACACAATAGTTGGGGCGTTTATCGTCGCCGCCCAGTAAGAATGATTCGGCACTCGTTGTAGTAGTCGAGTCTACGTTCGGAACAACTATCATTTCGATGATGAGTATTTTGGACTGTGAAGCATGTCAGATAGTACATTGATATGTTGATCCGGTTATTTGCCTTGGGGCCCAGTGCGCGAGCTACGTTGCTCAATATCGCCGCCTGAGGTAAAGTCAGTCGTGCCACTTAAGTAGGATGCTCACTACCGACCGCTTCTTTGTCAGGCCAATCATGCCTTCGATACATAGGACTGGTGTGAACGAAATCAGCGCTGAGGGGGACCAGCACTTACAGTATATGACGCAAGATGAAACTATACTCGTTTCCGATCCGTGGTTGAGACTGGAAAAGGTCACAGGCTTCCACCTTGAGTGTACCACTGTCTATATCACGAGGGCGGCGTGCTTTCATGATCGAACTTGTCAGTTCGACAACATTCTCCATGTCTTGCACGATTGCTCGGAAGGATGGATGCCTGCCATGATTCAGGGACATTAGGAATATGACACGTATAACTCACGCGTCTAGGATGGCCGTAACTAGACCGCCCTCTCCCCCTCCACAATCAACGATGATGGGTGTTTCCAGTTGTTCCCATGGGTAGTCTGCCAAAATACTCGGCGTAGACATGTCGCCGAGAACCTAGGCAAGCGAAATTCCGGTAAGTGTTGTGTAACTCTCACAGAAATACTGACTTGGAGATGATCCGCCAGTGGAATAAGGGCCTGTGGATTCTGCGCGAGCCAGGAGAATCGCTGCAAGGGAGTGTTGAATGCGATCTGGAAAGCGGTCTGCGCTGGAGAATGCGAGAGTTTCCAGTTCGATTCCGTTACCCAATGTGGCATGGCTCCGACTATTGACAAAAGCCCAGGCGTACTGCTCGACTTAGCCTGTTGGCGGGCGCCCATACGATGAAAACGTACCAAAGGTTCAGTTTCCGACCTGCGCGACCTTTGATGAAAGTACGCGAACATCTGTTCAAAGCAAATGAGAAATCGCGGGTCTCCCGCACCCAACCGTTGGCTGCACAGCAGCGGAGAATGGGAACGAGCTTTTGAGAATCAAGTCCAAATATTGAGGCCAGGTCGGCGGCTGGGATACCTTCGGAGGGATTTGGCAAGTCAGCCAGGTAGTCGATGATACTGGTCTTGATGAGGGTATCGATGGAGGCAGCGCCATACGCCGAGTGTTTCTCATCCATGCGCTTATCCAAAGGCGACTGGATGAGGTTCTTTAGTTCTCCCTAGACAAGGCGCTCAAATGAATAAAATGTAGGATTTGGTGATAACTAACCAGGCATGCTGGAGGATTGTTTACGAAGGTTAGGCGTCGGTGGGTGTAAAACATAACGGCTTACCTAGAGAGAGGCGGCGAGCATTAAACAACGCTGTGCTGGGTAGGTAAGTCGTTGGGTCATCTAACGGGTGTTCTACTGAGCTGTGTTGACTCAGGGGAGGAAGCTGAGAGTTGTCCATCTCCTTGCGGAGGGCGTCAAGTGCGATGTTCAAACATACTTGGAGACGATCGAGTTCTGAGTGGGCCATGGTGCTGGTTGTGGGCAAGAAACCACACCTTGTTATCTTAACTCATATATATATATATATAATTGGGATATTATTTCGATCCCCAGTAGTGTTGATAGCACAAGTCTGCCGGTTTGACGTGGCAGATGAA
>QLOO01001451.1:1474-24659 GCA_003313855.1 Suillus sp. MG131 | reverse complement strand
CAGACCCGTGGACGGGATGAGGATAACGGAACCTATCTCGGGTCAAGAATATCAGGCAGTCCAACTGAGGTGCTTGGTCGAAAGAGTATGATAGTTGATCTGGTTGGACGCTGGCGAAAGCGGAAGGAAGGAGTAAATGCGCTTGGTTCAGCCAGGTGAGATAACTCTGTTCTACTACATACATCGGTTATAATGCTCCGTGTATATAAGACGACCACTTGTGGAATGGACAAACAGACCATGATACTATGCATATGCTATGTTAGCCTCCAACCATGAGTTTTACCATCGATTTAGTCCGACCTGCCTCCTCCCGCATAACTTCCTCACAATTGCCTCACTTGCCTTTAAGTGTCACTTACATCTTTTGCTCTCACGTTCCAGTTAGGATATCCTCAAGACGTCGTCTGGATACTAGACTACGTTCCTATATTTCTCAGTCATAGCGCTGATCATAAGTGCATCCTAAAAGTCGTGGTAAAGCCCGGGCCCTAGCCTGAGGGAGAAGCGCAATGAATGCAATCGGAGCATGAGAAACGTGATGTATGAGTGAAGGAGTAACTACCACTCATCCCCCTGAAGAAGACACTCATATCAAGGAGTGTACGTGGTGAACGTATGTTCACTTTCGCAAAAAATCTCAGCCGGAAGAGAAAACTAGAAACGAGAAAAAAACTCACGTGTAAGCAAATCCAACGCGATTGCTATCTGTGTCGAAAACCTGCAATTCAATCAACATCCGGACTACATTGTCACCTCGCGAATCGACAACTTACAGCATAGTACTTCTCCATGAATTTCTGCCCAATGATGAAGTCTAGCCCCTCGCCGCTGTTGGTCCCTAAGTACGATACAACGCCGTACTGCCTGTTTGGTGACAAGCCCCATTCGGTGTTCTGATCAATCGGAATGAGTTGTGCTGCAGCGTCCATACTGAAGACGGTGCCGCCGATAGTAAAGTTCAATGGTTGGATCTCCGAGACGGAGTTTGTAGGGACAGTCATGAGACCAGTGCTCGGGTCGAGCTTGGCACCGGGGATTGCACGCAAGTAGGATTCAAAGAAGTCATCAGCGAGGAGGACCACTGGGCATGCGTCAGAAAGTATGCATGTGGATAGATAATAAAGCCCTACGGGTGGTGCCAGTATCAACGATTCCGGCAGTTGACTTTGGGATAACGGTGGTGGCGGAGCCGTACGTTGCATCAGTGACATTGACGCCCCAGTAGTAGCCAGCAGGGTAAGTTGCGGTGACCGGCGTGTAAGTGATTTCGCCGGTATACTGGATACAATTCAGAACCAATGTTTAGGACATACTTTGTGGACTCACCAAAGATGAATCGATGCCTCCATAAGTGAGAGCTCCATCTGCGCGCAAATTAGATCTACCTTCAATTGTACTACATGGTCATTCTTACTGGTGTCATTGTAGCTCGTTGCAGGTGCGAAAGAGACACCTAATATTTGTTCTGCGATCAAACCCTGCGAGAGGGCGTTGTTCATAACAGTGGGAATCAGCTCGTTGGTACTTGGTGAGAGTGTGCCCTCAGTCAGAATGACAGGGCCCACCCCGACGATCCCATCGACGCCCTCGAAGTCGGCATAGGAAAGGGCATCACCGATAGACTGGTTCGTGATGACAAAGCCTGGAGCGAGCGTCACCTGGTCGAGATCTGGAGGTCGAATTTTCAGATATTACCGTTCCTAAGCAGCCAAAAGACTTACACTCCAAGCCGGAAAAATAACCACTGCCGTAAGTGACGTTGACGTCCTCGCCAGTGAAGATACTGGTCGAGGTCTGGACATACTTCGTCCCAGTTCTTTGGATAAGATGAGACTTGACCTGTGGGAATAACTAATCGGGCCTTACCCGACAAAAGTATTGGAGCTACCAGTGTCAACAACCAAATTGTAGTACGTCGGAGGGCTGCCAACACCAACACTGGTCGTGTACTGGACGTACGCGAGGTTAGATGCAGGGACAGTCGTAGGACCGCCAGCAACAAAGTTCTTGAGGAATGCAGCACGCGTACGATCAGCATCAGGCAGTCCCGCAAGGTATGAGCTAGGAGGCGAAAGCTTCGTCAGAGGTATCCTAAAGAAACTTGAAGCCGATGCAGAGGTCACGGTGACGAGGAGAACTGCGCGAAGCAGGGTTGAGAATGACTGCATGTTGAAAAAAAGAGCGGGGACCTTGCTAATGCACCATGAACGACCCAAAGAGGCTTATATGGGTTGAGGCAGCCGATAACCACCCAGTACTGACACAGGACTCGCCTGAAGGAACACATGGATGTTGAAAGCTTCCATATGAATCGATATAAATAAACTAGAAGACATGTGTCATCTCCCAGCATGTTCAGGTTTGGCTGTGTGCTGACATTGGAACAGAGTAACCATAGGTAAGCATGCGATCAGCAACTCATGAGCATTAATAGTGCGAGATCGCTCAGCTTCATAGAATAGTGACATGGTCTGACCTGTGGTACTGTTCCCACTCATCAGTCACACTCGTCTCCTGAGTCAGGTATCATATGGCTCGAAGTTGACAGGCACGCGAGTAGTCCGAGAGTCCGAGACCAATCACTGAGCTACGAAGCCAGCCTAGAAGGTAGCAAATATACAATAGTATAGCCCTCCTAGACATTTCTGGGTAGCTGTGCTTCCGTGCAATAGCAAATGACGAGTACGTTTCCTGCTCAGCTTGGCCAGGTAGCGATTGAACAACGAGTGCATCCTATCCGCAGAAAGTCTGGCTAATTATGGACAGTATGGCGCAGGGCAAGTCTATCGGGGGAATTATCTGAGTTTCAGTCTGGGGCGTGCAAGACGCTGAGCTCGGCTCAATTGGTCGGAGTTTCATTGCACCGTTGTTCATACCATCCCGTCCCTCCTGCCTCCGTAGCTACTCTAGTATCGATGCGCATCCATCCTCAATACTCCAATTAATACGACCACGACTACAACAAAATATACGGAGATTGCACATTCCCCTCCTAGTACCTCTACAATGATGCATCGTTCTCACGGAGAGTTCGGCCGCCTCTTTCATGCACCCACGCCTGCCTTGATGCATCAGCACCTTCGCCCGCCTCTTTCGTGCGCCCCGCGCCCGCAGTTGCTGAGTCGCTCTGATTATGAATACATCAGCGCCTTAGCTGCCAGGCATCACAATCAATAACTGCCGTCCTGCCCCCATTTTTCTGCCCTACCACCCGTATGTCACTACCCAGCTTCGCTGTATAACATTACAGTATGCAATCAAATCAATTGTGTCACTACCCAAGTTCATTGTACAATACTACAGTAAGTATATGCAATCACTCTCTGAGTCTAAGTATGAGCACTGCGCTTGATGTAATGCTAATGAACCCCCGACCGAATTTAGCCGAGCGGCTGACAGTGGCCTGGACACACGCTAGGCCAGAGTCTGCGGCAGACTTGCCCCAGAGTGTCCATTTCCCGGACGTTCTCGATGTCAATTGTTATTAATAATAAGGTGCATACGGGCCTACCAAACTTGCAATATCAAATCAAACCATAAATACTCACGGCAGGCGATACATTTAGAATCTTTTAAATTCGAACCCACACCGCGACTCACGGTTGCTTTTGAAATGTCCTCTCTTGGGCTGCCGGTGGGCGAGTATGGAGGAGTACCTTACAAGATGCATTCACTCGAACTCCCGTTCGTTGCTTCCATCGATATTTCGTTCCCCCGACACTCCCATTCTATGACTGCGATCCTCGTTTACCTATGCATATATAAGCATCTCTAATACGTGGTCAGTTGGAAACCATGTTGAGTCATGCTGAGATCCCAATCATCCCAGCATCTCGTCAGCAAGTTTACTTGCCCAACACCTGTCGCGACTAGGGTACGCCTGAAAGACTGTCGCCTCAGTTGAAAATTGCGATTGTCACGGTGCTTGGCATATTCGGACGATGTTTCAGGCGGGGGCTACTTACACACCGAGAATAATGAGCAAGGTTCAACTCGATCGATTAAAGGCGCAATCTTCTAGATCTAAATACATCGCATTACGAGCACCAAGACCGCTTCTCCTCTGCCATCATTGGGGATGAGGTGAGACAAGTTCTCAAGCTACTTCAGACCACTCCCGTGCAATGATATCTTGTCGCTCTTCCTCCGTCTCTGCAAAGATGATGAGCTTCATAACACCTTGCGCCTCCTCGAAGCTTTGGAATAACCGGTGCTTGATCTTGTTTATAATGCAGTACTCCATCAATTCGTTCTCTCCATTTGGCTTGTACTTGACGAACAGACAAGTCGCTCCCCGCGCTGCGGATAGGTCTGAAACGCCATCGCCAAAGAAGAAAACGATCGGGGCGGGCTGCATATTCGTGTATGGGGCAATCGCCTTCGACTTGTCATGTCCGAAACCGCTAATTTATCATCATCAGTCAAACGCGAAATAGTGATGTGCAAAATTACCTCTCGGGGTGACGGTATTGAATTTCCCAACTCCCATCATCATAGGTTTTCACCTCGTTTGATATTATTTGAATGCCGTCGAGGCTAGCGAGGTGCTTGTTCAGGACTGCGCGGATGATAGGTGCCATACCACTGCGGAGGCATGAATGTACAGTACGATGAAACCACGAGTTTTTTTGTACCTGGACACAACCACCACGGGTATATCATTGGTCTCGCAAAATTCGTAGAAGCCCTTGAATGTATCATCGACTTTGATGTCTGAAACAGCGTAGATGTTAGTAGCTCCAGACGACAAACGCCCATCATGCGCGGACAAAACTTACTGTTCGCAACAGCATTTTTACAGAACTCGAATGTATGCGTTACCTTGCCGTCCTCCTTGCCATTCTCAATGACGCTCACGAGCATCTCCCGGAAGGCATCTCTGGATGGCGAAATCAATTCTGTAGCTTTGTCTATGAAATGTTTCGCACCGGAAGTTATCTTGGCCGTTACGTACACGCTGATTGAGCGCGACGCGATCTGCGTGCCCCATCCCATAGGTGTCCGTCACAACTGAATTGAGGTACTTCAGTTAGAGCGAAACACATAGTAAGTTCTCGGCGCAACTAACAATCGTTTGAATCCTGCGTGGTGATCGTGCCGTCCCTGTTTGAGCACAGCGAACCGTTGTCAGTGCTATCGCCGCTTAGATCTAGATGCGATTGACGCACCAATCGCTGAGCACGATGAATTTCTTGCCGTGGTAGATGACTGGTTCACTGATAGGTGATTCCTGCGACATTGTGGAACAAGTACGGCGGATTGTCTAGTATGTTCGGGTATATGTTGTCTAACAAGATAGAAGGAATGAGTCAAAGATGGTGAAGCTCAGTCCGTGAGATCAGTGGGAGCGATGTATAAGTTGTGTATAAGTCTGTTTAAATTTCAGTGGCGCAGGGTCAATGTTGCAATTTGCAAACGCTGGTTAGTACAAAACGAGCACCAAATGTTGGCTTATTCCTCAAAACAAGCACATACATCGATGCTGTTCTGTGACAATAATGCATTAAATTTTATGTCTATGCTAGTAGCTTCTATATGAAATATTGCTGCAATAAGGTGAATGGGACATCTAAGGACACAAACTTCGAAAAATACATAATTAAGCTGCACGGCTATTGCCCTCCAAATCGATTGGGAGGCTGTGTCTATACCAGACAGTGGTCTATAATTTTGAAACGAAGTCGCATGCGCTATTGCGCACATCTACCAGTCGATCTCAGGAGGGAAGAATTTCGCAATGAGGTCCTCGTAGTATGGACGAAGTTTTTCAGCGTCGCAGGGCTCGTCACTCTTCGAGTAGAGATCATAAGGATTGAAGGCGCGCACGGCCTCAAGGGCTGCATGATCTTTTTCGTTCATGAGGTGTGTGTAAGCTCCCTCACGGTGCCATCTAAATAGATATTGTAAGAATTTGGTGGAAAGAGCAGACTGGGAGAAGCTTACGGATAAAAGCTGTGGTACCTGATCATAGCAAGACCTTCTGCAGGGAGCGAGCTCTGATCCTTAACCACGTTGTAAAGATACTGCGAGAAGTTCGTTGAGGACAAAATAATCCGATATATGGACAGAAGAAACATACCTCATCATGACCCCAAGACACCATGACATTCTCGAGGCCGCAATTAGGTTCATAAATTCCATACTGCGTGGAATAAACGGCGTCATGAAAGTCCGGGTTGCCGGCGAAGGTACTGGGGTATATATTTTTGTCGGAGAAAGCGCAGCCGACGACGAAGGTATCCTGGCGTAATTAAGCGTGTCAGTCTGCGCGTCGTCACGAGTACCAGATGAAGAAACCTACGCCGACAACGTCCCATTGGCCTTCGCTGCCAAATAGGTGCAGCAGCTTACCAAGGTCGTGGATCAAACCGGTAACTTGCATCCATTCGGGCTTGCCGTCGCGTCGGATGGCCTCGGCAGTCTGGAGCAGATGCTCGATTTGCGAAAGCTCCGTCTGAATATATATCACGTCAACGAAAGGAAATTGCAAGTCAAGGAATCGCTGACATCTGGATCCGAGTCATCCACAAGCGTGTTGAGCATTTCCATAGCTTGCCAGATACCCATGCGAGCGCGTTTCCGGCTTTTGAATTCCGTGCGGGCCTTGATGTTGAAAGCTACGGTCTGTTTTTCTAAGTGGCAACGTCAGCACCATGTTGTGAATTAGCAGATCGGATGTAGGCACTCACCATGTTGCTCCTTGTAGAAATTCTTGACGCGATCACAAGCAGTCTCATACTGCCGGAAGTTCGTCTTGTCTTTGGCGGAATCAAACTCAGACTGAGAGTGCCAAATTTTGGCTTTTAGAACATTGACTGCAGGGAGACGGTAAGATGTCACGAAGCGGTAGAACGACATGACAAATACACACCATCATCGACCGCATCAGAAACAGCGTCGAGTTCGCGCCCGGCATGTGTGCTAATAACAACAGCAGGCATGTCTAAGAGCGATTGGGAAATGAGGGTTTGGGGAGAGGAGCGGGAGGGTTGTATTGAAACTCGAAACAAGGCAGGCTGCCTTATATACGAAAGCGACCATCGCGAACATCAACAGAACCTGAAACTGCCCTGCACCGATTCACCGTACTAAGCGCAAAATTGGTGACGACAGTAATTTGAAAGATTGTCAGCTTCCCTATTAGTATGTGGGTCCCTTTCAAATTGCTGCCGCGGACCTTTGTGGAAGCCCACGCCGACCACGTGGCTCTGGCGTGGTTCTCGGCTTGGTGAACGTAGTAGTAGAGCACTGCGTAGTTGGTGAACGGCCGTCGTTCCTCGACGTTGACTACGTTCCCAACCACGATGCTGCCGTTGTCGGCCCACATATGAGTCACACGTTTCGATGATTCCTAACTCGCCGCCAAGGTTTGCACAGGATCTGGACTTGGTCTAACTCAGTCTAACTCTCTCGTTCGCTTCCGTGACTCAATATCCAGTCAATGGCAACCCGCTGGCGTGATAATCCGAGTAATCGCACAAATACCAAGCCACTGACAGGTGATTTATTTTCTCTTGGTGCAGCCCTAAGTTACTCAGGCTCACATAATTTTTACTAGACCCATCGAAATGCAGTAACTGAATGGTGTTGCAGAAGGAGCGGCAAAAATCGGGTATGACACTCGAGTTGCCGTCCACGTATCAGATAGCTCCCGATATCGATTTGCTAATTCTCCCAGCGCTCAGCTCTTGGTAGTTAGTACTACTTGGGTGTCCTTCGAGATTCCGTTTTGCTGGCTGGGCGAATGGAGGAAATTTGCCAGTCTCTCTCTAAGCGTCGGTCTGAAAATCTACTCCAACACGTGGTGGATCTTTGCGTCAACCGTTGCCGCAAGGACTTTGAAACATTCAAATTATATTTATGGTCGTGGATGCGGTGTGCAGGCCTGCACGATAACCCTAGTATGGATGATGAGACAAGTTTGCGAGCTGAACACCTCTCCTTCAGGTTACACTTAACCATCATGGTCGTTCTATTTGTGCTGGCGCTGCGCGCACGCGTGATCAATATATATATATATATCACTCATCGTTTCAAAAAGTGATGAGCTGTCATCTCTATCCCGCGGACGACTGACCATACCCTCAAGGAGCACATTCAGTCTTGCAAAGTGGTCGCACGCTTGTTTTCACCGCTAAAATCCTTGCTCCGATCTTGCTCCGATCCGAAAATTCTACCGCATCTGACATGTGCACCAGACTAACTTGCGCGATCATGCTAATGGAGCCACTTGTTCGTGTCATCTCACTGTAACGTTGCATGTGTATCATTTCCATCATTTACCAGTGCATCGGTCAGTCAATGCTGTGAACATGCTGTGAATTACGTAGCCCTACTAATGCAGACGATTTCATGGCTGCCGCAGATGCCTACTCAATCACGCTCTACAATTTACCCACTTTCAATCACATACATCAATGAGTGACTGTGCATATTGCTCATTTGGTCGGAGCAGGCCAATTATCGAAACCGAGGTCAATACCTAGACAGCACATTTCAGTACCATCACTTTCGCGGCTATTACCAGCACTCACCCCAGGGAGGCATGATAAAACGCTTCTGCTTGCCGCCCGCAGCTACGCCGTCAAGTATTTTGATGTCCTCTGGTGTCAGCACACTGTGTGCCTCTAAGGCACCGGTCAAGTTAGACTCAATACGGGATGGTGTCACTGATTTGGGAAGGACAATGATGTCCTTTGCCACTGCAATCAGAAACATCAACCATCATTCTCTTGCATAGGGCGAATGACAGGCATGAACGCACGCAGGTAACCGAGAAGGACATCGGACGTGCTCTTGAGGCCACGCTTCTTTGCGATCTCTGTGGCAGACTCATCGGTCAACAGTGGAGAGTTGGTCGAACCAAGCGGCGAGTATGCTTGCGGAACAATGTTCTTCGACTTCAAGTAATCAAGAAGTTCGAGCTGTGGATTGTACAGATGAATTTCGAGCTATTTAATTTGATGGTCAGTTTTGAGTGGTGGCATAACGTCGAACACACCTGATTAACAGCCGGGATGATCTCAGCTGTGGGCAGAATCCTTTCGAGCACCGTCTGGGAGAAGTTTGATGCGCCAATTGCCTTGACTTTACCCTTCTTGACCATGGCTTCCATACCCTTCCAGGTGTATATGAGGTCCCAGGATTCATCGATGTCACGGTTTCCGTTCGGGCGCATCGGCATGACAGGGTGGTTCCCATTCGGGTTCATCGCAATAGGCCAGTGCACAAGGTATACTGATAGTTAAGACTATCAGCGTCAGTCAAACGAGACCAGAGTAATACAGATCCCACGGTCAAGATATGTTGTTCCTAAGTTTGCGAGCGTCTGGTCAAGGCATTCCTCAACGCGTCTATGGTATGTGCCCCAAAGCTTGCTGGTGATCTATCAATAACCAGATGAACAGGGTAACGACTCCGTGAGATATGGTTTACGCACAAACACTTCCTCCCGCGGAACGCCCGATGCACGCAGGCCCTCGCCGACTTCCTTTTCATTCCCGTACGCCCTTTATGTAAGGTGTTCATTAGGATTATTTCAAGATCGACCGACGTTTTCTTACCAAGCACAGTCGATGTGTCTATAGCCTGCCTTCAGCGCATATTCAACGGCGCGAGCGACCTCATTGGGTTTCGATTGCCATGTCCCTATTCAGCTTGTCAGTGAGTCATCACTGGCCCTGAACTGAGTTCCGACAAAGAGCTCACCGAGCCCGATAGCAGGGATGGTCTGGCCGTTATTCAGGGTGGTGAGATGAGATGCCATAGGGTTTGAGGTAAATAATGCGATAATATCTCCGGGACCGTGTGGACTCTGGACTACTAGTATGATTTGCATGAGATCATCGTGAGATTTCATCAGGATCAGATGACGCCAGCCTCACCCTCGAGCACAGACAACTTCTGTTCACGTGGCGCCCAGAGATAACAGGTCTACGTGGGTTCGGCAAACGTTCCGCCAGGTCTCGGGCGCCATCAGTAATTGTGATGTAGTTCTTGTGCAATGTGCATGGTACGGCCGTGATAAATGGGTTGGAGCTAGTTTCGGCTGCCGTGAAAATTCGTCAGTGCGGACCGGCCGGTCCGACTCTAGTTTTTCCTGTTCATCTTTCTGTTATGGCTAGCGGGGAGCGTGGTAAGCCCAGTATCAGATGATTTTGATGCTACCCAATATTATAAGCTTACACTTTAGTAGTAGCCTAAACAGATGCAGTTTCATTGATGTTCAATTGTTGAGTTTCTCAGTCACGGTGTAACGAATATGTATATTTCTTTGACGACTTTCTCGCGAGTACGATGGTAGGCGGCAACTCGAGAACCAAGGTTTTGACGGAGAGTCGAGAGTGTCACAGGTATCCAATTGAATGTTAAGGTACCTGCGAAGGATTTGAGCAGCATCGTTGCACTCAGTTCAGCTGGCACGCAAGCGTCAAGCCCAAATGTTAGACAGACGACCGAGGGGAATGTCCAAGTGTTATAACCCTCGCCTCATTGGCAGGTTAGCAATATTGAAGCGAATGCAAGCAGCTGCATCCGGGCGAGTGTACAATAGCTTTGATGAAGATTCTAATCGACAAAAACTTGAAAGGGTATATGAAAACAATATAGCTAGAACACGAAAGCATCACGGGTCATTTTTAGAGGCAATAAGGTGAAAGAAGATCACAGATGAACAACTTGTGAATATATACCGGACGACAGCAATACGACATAGAACTACACACCAATATGTATGAAAACCATCCTCTGCTCGAGCGGCACTATCTTCTTCACGGCGTGTGTAGCACGGTTGAGTGCCCAGGCCGCCTTCGTACAGTCCATAACACCCTCCTCCTTCGGATGGAACATATATTTGTAGAAAGCCTCGACAACGTGCTTTGCAACAGCATCGTCGACCTCCCACAGCGTGCCAACGACGCTCTTGAACCCCGAAAACTGGAGACCAGCTGCGAGATGAATGACTTCGTCGGGCGTTTCCTTATCGCCAACGGCGGTATGACAAGCAGATAAGAAAGCAAACTCGGCTTGCGGAATATCTCTCTCCATGATGTCAAGCAACGTGAGATGTTCATCTCTCATGACGAAGTGCGAATTGTAAGGCTGCGCAGGGTCCTGCTTGCCATGACAAGCGAGGTGCACCCAGGTGTTCTCTTCCAAAGCTTCGAGCGCACCTGCTCGTGTGGCTGCGTTGCCAGAAACAGTACTACGTCTGGCTGTCGCAGGGACGAGCTTATGGACGAGCTCGAGCTCGCTGTCGACAGCCAACAGTGCCTTGCCTTTCCCTGCACCCGGCTGACCTTGTCCGATCGCCACAAAGAACGGAGCGACACGCTTCTTCATTGACTGTCTAGATCTGACCAGAGCAGAAAGTGTGGGCGTGTAAGAACAGATGTAGAGGTCCTCCAGGCACGGTTCCTTGGAGCGATCTGCCTTGGTTATAAATGGGTTGGCTGCATGCAGAGGAATGGACGTGAAAGCTGCGGTTGGACACAGCCAGATTCGAGACCGGCGCTTTAGCTTAAGGACATTTTCGAGCACATTGACAATGGGCAGCATGATCTCGTCCCATACTATCCGCAGGAGTACTATCAAATCCGTCCTCGTCTCCGATGGGTTCATCCGAGACGCGTGTCGTAATGCCCTGGTGAAGCGATCCTTGAGAATCATCAGATCTGCGAGAGCGATAGACGGTAAGGGAACATGATGGGGTTCTCCCGACGTCGGGACAATGATGGCACTGCACGAGTATTGACTCGCAATGAGGATGATGACCGGGCCATGACGCGCTGCCGCTTGCAGGTCCTCGTACAAAGGTGGGAGCAGGAACCGCGAGAAACCTTGAAGATCACGTATCTCAGCTACCGTAGCTTCCCACTGCTCCATGAGTTTCCTGTACTTGGTTTCTGCGCGATCAGCAGCAGCTCTGTCGGTGATGGTTGCAGAGCTCTGGGCCGTATTGGAAACGCGCTTGCTCAGCTCCAGATAGTTGTGCGCCAGCTTCGGATTGGCTGTCTCGAGGTCTTCGACCGGAGTCCTGAGTCGAGATGCCAGTGACCATTGCTGGCCACGACCTCGTTCTGCGAGTTCAACTGCTTGTCGTAGATTGCCAAAATGTATGGCACATGAGGCTGCATCTACGGGGAGTGTTCTGGCGTAATGGAAGGCAGTGGCAGCTTTGCGCCGTGAAGTTGCCGATGATCGTGTTGCCAAATGAGCATCCAGAAGCTTGAAAAATGTCGAGTAGGCCTCCAGTGCAGATTGATGACCATGCTGCTCCACTGCAAGAGTCCAATTATAGGCCAGAATAATGCGTTCTGGAAATCCTTGAGTGGGGTGATGCGATCCAAGTCTGAAATTCTCTACAGCAAGTGACAAATCAGCAGGGTTGAGTTGTACTCGGTAACGAGATAGATAGGCCTTCTGCAGCCACATGTAGCTAAACTGCCTGTCTGGATGCAGTGAAGGCAGAGACGCCAATGCTTCTTGGCAGAGAGTAATGGCCTCCTCCACATCTTCATTGATCTGGGTTTGCGTGAAGCGAGAGCAGAGCGCCGAGCTCAAATTATGAAGAGTTCTATGGCGCTCTGGATCGTCAAGCCGCTTTAACCAAAGGGATTCGCGATACCAATCAATGGCCTCGTTGAGATCATCGTTGACATGCATTTTGTTATATCTGATTTTGAGCGCGAGGGCAAGATTGTTAAGCGTGGTGTCACGACGTGGATGCCCAGGTGGGCACAATGTCAGTGCCTCGCGACGGAGGCTGATGGCTTGCGTGACATCATCAATTTCACCGTGTTTCATAAAACGGGTGACAAGGGCGCTCCCTAGGTTGTCCAACGAGAAATCACGAGATTCGTGCCCAATAGGGCGCAAGCGAAGCGCTTCTTCATGCAAAGAGATGGCCTCATCGATATCATGAGGTTTGCCTTGATGATTGAAGCGGGCGTGGAGTGAAAAGGCCAAGTTATTCAGATAAACATCACGGTCAGAATGTCCCTCGGGGCACAGAGACACGGCTTCATGCCAAAATTGTACACCTTCGTCTAAATCATCAATGTTGCCGCGTTGTGTAAACCGTGATCTGAGAGCTCTTGAAAGCCTGTCAAGTGCTCTTGGACGGTGTCGATGACCCAGAGGGCAGAGCTCAAGGACGATTCGTCCAAGGCTGATGCCTTCATCGGATGCGTCTATTGGAAGATTGTTGCATCCGTCAATTACATAATCTACGCCATGTGTCCCTGCTGCGATGCTACGAAGGTAGGTGCCCTCTGGACAGAGAGGCAGTAGCTCATGGTAGAGTTGGGCGGCTTCGCAGATGTCGGCAGCAGTACTTTTCTTGTTGTGGCGCCAATTCAGCGCTTCGGTGAGATTATATAGAGATAAGGAATGATCAGGATGGCACTGCGGACGCAATGCAAGGGCGTAGCGGAAGAGGGAAGTGGTAGTATCAATATCTTGGAGATCATTTCGAATATAACCTTTAAGGCGGGCCCACGCGAGGTTGGTGAGAGCTGCTGCATGGTCAGGATGGCTGACCGGACACTGGTCCAGAACCAACTGAAAATGTTCTACAGCAGCCTTCAGGTGGGAAACCGTTTTGCTCGTCACGTATTCAGCAAATTGCACATGGCCTGCATCTGTGTCCTGAACAATCGCGCAGTCTACGAGGGACTACAGTTGGCGTTCCATCAGCGGAATTGACGGCAGAAGCCAGCGTCACTCACATCAGACAGTGCGCCGTCCTGATCCTCACAAACATGTACAACGGTAGCCTTCAGCGTAAGGGAAGGGTTGACACCACGTACGGGTGGGAAGGATAGATCTATGAAATGTTAGTATACGTGCGTGAACGAGGAGTAAATCACTCACCAAAAGGTTCATCTCCATGATTGAGTAGCTCATCCCACGACATTTGAAGTTTACCGATGACCTCCCCGTTGCCTAGCATTCGATCTGCCTCATAAGACGCCCTGATCTCCACTGATACTACAAGTGAGGCATGTGATGGTCTAAACCGAACATCAGTTCTTGATTCGTGCCCGGAAGTAACCAAAGACTTTACAGAGTCACAGCATCCCCCCACACTGCAGAATTGTCGGATGATAAGACACCGATGACTGATTTCCAGCGTCTTTGGGAGTCGACATTGATGGCTACGTAAATACCAGCGGGCATGCGCCAGGAGGGGACTTGGAGATTTTTTCCGCTAATGACTATGGATATGACATGAGATCGTTGAACAGATAATATGAAGGAATACAAAGTGACACACCTTCCAGTCTTATCCATTGGTTTTCTGAGCGACGAGACATGTCAGCGCGATGAAGCAAAATGACGAGGATGGACTGAGTGGCGGTTGAATGAGTGGGAGTGGAAGACGGGGATAGAGATATGGAAACTGTGGATAGAGTTCAGCTGAGAGGGAGAATAGAGGTGAGGGTTTAGGCTCAGGTCATGCTGCACGTGTATTTCCATATTGTCGAGGGTTATTCGGCACAATAGACGCTGGTATGATTATACTAAAAGCTGAGAATGAAGATCACCAGGCAGAATTAGCGGAAGAATCTGTGTTCGAGAAATATAGACAAAGTCATGGTCAGTTCTAGTCAACAGTGACAGTGGCGCGCCAATTGCAAGGTCAAAGGGGGACTGCGAGTCTCAGAGCGTTTTGTGATGGTTGGAGTCGATAGTACCGGTAGGATTGAGTGTATTTCCTAAGGCAACGGCAAATGCAATGATGCAAAGTGCTTAAAATGGCGCGCACTTGCACAACTCATCCAATTGAGCTGACAGTGGGAAGGGACTAGACAGTTTGGGAGAACATGAAATTCGCATGGATCGATGCAGCCTGAGTATACGTGGGTAGTATGCAGGAGCGGACGAGACTGCGACTTGGAGTCAAATAAAGTCAGACTCAGAATAATGGCGCTCAAGGACTTTACCCGCTACACCGTCCGGTATTTGCCGATACTCGTCGTCATCAGGAATCACTGTGCCTTTCCTGATGGACTCATCCCGAATGAACATGTGTCAGTCTATTGTCACTAGCGAGTAGTGTATGGTGAATTTCGAACTGTCCAAAATTCACATGGTAAATTTACAATGCGCCCAGAGGGTGTCAAATTCACCAGTGTGAATTACTGTAAATTAACACGTCTGTAAATTAACGCTAATTTACAAGTGAATTTGGCCAAATCTACAGTGAATTAAGGTGAATTAGGTGCTCCCAGGCCACTCATCCCAATCAGAAGGTTTTGTGACGTCAAAAGATGGCTGACCATGCGACCAGGGGAGGGAACTGATTGAACTGATTCGTTGTGGTTGAAGTACGGTACTATTGAGTTTGATTTGCCCGTGATGTTCGTGAATACATGTGGGTAGGCATCGCAGATGCCAGGAGCGGTACATGTCATTTTGTTAAGTCAGCGCTTTGGAGGATGGGATAATCGGGGTGGCACTGGCGTCGCAAAATAAAGATTTAGTAGTCAGGTTCTTGTAAAGAAAACCTTAAAGGCCAGCTCACACAAATTTGATGAAAGCGACAGCATGGTCAGGATACCTACCAGACACTGGTACGGCACTAAGCTGCACAGGAACGTTCAGGCAAGTTGCGCATGGCCCGCATGTGGGCCTTGAGCCATCTCGCAATTGACAATCTTTGAACTACAGTTTGAATTCCGTCAGTATAAGCCAATAGGATGACGACTGACATGACTCACATCAAAGAGTGCGCCGTCCCAACTGCCAGCATGTACGACAGCGGCTTTCAGCATGAAGGGAGGGTAAACGAGTGAAAAGGAC
Source organism: Suillus sp. MG131 (assembly GCA_003313855.1). NCBI lineage: Eukaryota > Fungi > Basidiomycota > Agaricomycetes > Boletales > Suillaceae > Suillus > Suillus sp. MG131. Next base: position 8,852 of record QLOO01001451.1, on the reverse strand, counting down.
AAATCTAGGAGAAGTAAATAGATGTATGTGAACCAGACGACTGACCAAAAGGTTCGCTTCCATGATAGAGCTACTCATTCCAAAGTATGCAGATAACTTTTCCATGCCCCAAGCACTCGGCGACCCCAAAGGATGTCCTGATCGCCAATGATAATTCATCTGGCCAGTGATCTGTAAGCAGATAAGTGAGCACCGGAAACATGAATGTAAGTTTCTGTGGAAGCAAGTCAGCGTTGATAGATGTATGTGCGGGTATGAGGAAGGAGGAAAATTTATCTGTTTGTGACTGACCGCAGATGTAGCGTGAGGACCACCAAACAGATTTGAAGGTGATATAGGGTGACCCACCTTCAAGTGTGATAGGTTGGCCTTCCAAGATTGTAAGTTGACCGGGAGGATGGAGAATGGGCTGGGTGGTGTGGAATCAGTGATAGGACAGGATGGAAGTCGGGCTGAAATTAAGGAGCCTGTCGAAAGTGAAAACGACATCGAATATATGACGGAAAAGTGCTCCGGAGTCCGATTGAGCTGGTGACATGGTGGAAGAGTGTCGTCAAAAGAAAGCCTTGCCACGATGTGCAAGAGTATAAGCAGCTGACCGGACGCAAGAGGTTCGCTCAGGCCGCGTCCACGGCTGGCAGCAAATATTAACTGGCTGAGGGCTGGAGAATGGTGGGATCTTCCGCAATTGAGTAAGTGCTGATCGTGCCCATTTACACATGCTGGGGAGAGAGCTGATCGAACCTGAGAAATAGTCGGCGCTGCCAACTTGGGGATCAGTTCAGTTGGAGGCGGATGAATTTGATTTTCGGTGTTCGCCGAGGGGTGTCAGGCATGTTGCAGCCTGCAAAGGAAGATGTCTTGGCTCATGCTCTTAGCTATAGGTTCCTCGGTACATCTTTCGTAAATCTGCGCGTTATCTATGACATTAATTGATGTCTTTTGATCGCCTTCACTGTAGCCATGGCCTTGCAGTCAGGCCTCCATCTCATCAGGGAGTTGATACCAACTCGGTATCTCTGCGTGGCTTGGAGGGCCGATCTTCCTGACTCGAATGTAGGTTGCTTAACATTTGACTTTCTGCTGAAATTCTCTAACTCAAATTATATTGTCAGCGTCAATACCTAAGTCCTTCCGCACCCCACAGGCATATGCATGCCCATTCGAAAAGACGATGTCATTTAGCCTTGCCAGCCTCACCACACGTATTCTTGAATTCCACTGCAACATTTCTGCCAGAGGGATTGTACGACTGAAGGGGCAGGCCAACAACATTCCAACCCATCATCGTCCACCAGTGCTAAATCAGTTGTTCTATGAGTAGGGATGCAAGTGGTCGTCTTATATGCACGGAACACCACAACTAGTACACATCAAAGTCAAGCAGAGTTGGCTCACCTGGCCGAAAGCAGCGGCCTCCGGGATTGACGAAGCTATCAACTTCAACGGGTGCGTGTGTCTGCGTGGGCGACTTGGATAGGCGCTACTTCTAACATGACGGGTGATTCCATCGGCAGTGGTTAGTCGAGGTTCCGTGGTGCAGGACTTGAACGCTTGGAGCTTGATGGATGGGTGGTATGACTCGGAAGGCGTGAGTCAGCTTGACTAGCCCGGCTCACAAGTACTCAAGCAGAAGAGAAGGTTGCGAATGAGTCGAGTACACAAGAACTTGGGTGAAGGTTATAGTCGACAACTTGTCACACGATAGTACATGACAATTGAGCGCAATAATATAAGGGTCATTTTTACAAACAACAGGATCGCAGATCAAGAACTTGTAAATGTATCCCAGACGACAGCAATACGACGTAGGACTATACACCAATATGGACGAAAACCATCCTCTGCTCCAGCGGCACTTTTGTCTTCACGGCGTGTGTAGCACAGTTGAGTGCCCATGCCGCCTTCGTACAGTCCATGACACCCTCCTCCTTCGGATGGAATATATATGTGTAGAAAGCCTCAACGACGTGCTTTGCGACAGCATCGTCGACCTCCCACAAGGTGCCAATGATGCTCTTGAACCCTGAAAACTGGAGACCAGCTGCGAGATGAATAGCCTCGTCGGGCGTCTCTTTATCCCCGACGGCGGTATGACAAGCAGATAAGAATGCGAACTCGGCATGCGGATTATCTCTCTCCATAATATCGAGCAGCGTCAGATGTTCATCCCCAGTGAGAACTGGCTATGCTGGGAAAGGGCAGTATGTGTTGAGGTATGTTGTGCAGAAGCAAGCACCAGCACAGCACAATGCAGCCGCTGATGAGAAAAATAGAGATTTTTCATATGCGGGGGCAGTTCGCCTCGTGTTCCCTTGTGTCGGTTTCACAATTCAACACATTAGCGCATATTCTAACTGGCTTGATTGTCCCCTTCGTGCATGCTCTATTGTGCTCAAATATGATATTATTGTCAATTGGTAGTATACTGGTATGCGAATGCAGGAATGAAAACAATAAAAAAACAGCTGGAAAGCAGCATGAAAGCGGTGTAAAAAACATAACCATAGAATGCCGAAACATGTCGAACAACAGTCAAGAGGCCTAGAGTATCTTGCTGTCGCATACAGTCTTGTTCCAGAATGCCAAAACACGTCGAACAACAGTTGAGAGGCCTAGAGTATCTTGCCATCGCATACAGTCTTGTTCCATGTGTTGCTTGCTACCAAATTCGCTGCGTCTTGATCATATTCCTGGAAGATGGTGTCAGCCAATCAGTCTGAGAGAGTGTTATAGAGCTGCACCATGCGTTGGGTTGAGGTGAGGGAGTTGTAGTAGGCATTGAACTCATCCATCGTGCCGTTCAATTTCGTTTGTTTCAGCCAACGTAAGGCGCACAAGTTCCTTGGTATCAAGTAATGAGCACTGTGATATGAATCGAATCGAAAGAGATACACACCGTCCGTTTTTGGTTTGGCTAGGACGCATCTTGGCCTTGGCCCCACTCTTAGTGATTTTCTCTTTCTTTAAGTTGACAGGGATAGACTCGAGCGACGGGTTATAAGGCGGCACAGGAGGCAATATGATTTGGGTCACTGCAAGTGCAAGAGCAGTTCTGTAAAATCATGTTAGCATTGAACAAGATACCATATTTTGACGTACAAGGGATTCACGATCTTCACTGGAGCTACAGTAGGACACTCTACAGCGGACTGCTGCGCAGGTAGAGTTAGTGCGACTGGGACCAAATCTGAGATAGGTGGTGGCAAAGGCACAGCGGATGTGACTGATGTGACTGATGCGACCGATGCAACAGCATGCGGGGGAAATTCTGGCAAATGATCGAGCTGTTGTAAAGGAGACAAAGACGAATCACTGGCAACCGTGGGGGATTCCGACGGACTAGCTCCAGGTAAATCTGCATCTCCTTCTGTGATTGGAGACGCAGAAGGGTCAACTAACAAAAATCAGTGACAATAATCAATAAGCATAAAACATACTCTTGATTCTTTTCTCGTCAACCTCTGACTTGACGGAAGATGTCATATGCTTTCGTTTCTTGTTGTTTTTGTTCACCCTGTTCTCGATGTGATTTCATTGCCAGGATGGATAGGATGAGATGGCGAGATAGTGCAGCTTCCAGCCATTGTTTGCCAGCCTGAAGATGGGGTGCGTTTTCTCCATTATACTGTTCATTAAGTCAGTACCTGATGTGGTCAGGTTGCCCCAGCGCATCGGTGCAAGTCCCTGGTTATTAAGTTCAGAAAATGCACCACGCAAAGTTTTGTGTATTGCGTCAACTTTGTCATCTTGCACTGGGCCACCATCCTCCTGCTCGAGATATGGTAGTTTACTGCGGTTGCTGAGTTGTGCTTCATGCGAATCGAGCCATATAAGGTAATCAGACTTGTTCCAGAATTGTATGTCGGCATACGTCTCAGAGTTTGGTCGATCTCCTGGTGATGGTGAAATGAAAGTTGTGTTGAACTTAAAGGGATCTGCATCAGGAAGCCATACAGCGCCCACAAGCAGTTGAAAGCTTGAACTAATCATTCCATGCCAGTGAACGCAAAATAAATGAAAGAGATATAGTTACTATGTACAGGATTGTGTCATGCTCAGCCGTAATCTTGACGATATGCATCTCCAATGTCTTGCAGCGATCATGCAATGATTGCAGTTGCTAATGAATAATTTTTATGAATATATGCGCTCTGAAACAAGGCAAGGATGTAGTAAACATGAACTCACTTGTTGGAATGGGTTACAAGGTCCCTGCGTGACCCGTTGCATTGCCGCCAGAGATGTGTCGTTGAATAGATCCAGACTTTCAGTCGATGGAGAACCCAAGGACCTGAGTGGGGAAGGAGTAAGGTCGCCTCCCCATTGTGAATTCTGATACCTAGGAGTTGAATTTTGAGCAGTATTAAGGAAAGGCACACCATTAAACATGTGAGAGCTTCCATCGCTGCTAGAGAACATGTTGGATATAGGCAGGAAGTCATATAGGGTGTATAATAGAGAGTACGCCAAATGTGTCCATTGCAACTCCGATGGGATCTTCCGGAAATCCTCGAGTCGCGTAAGTCGCGTAAGTCAAAAGTCGCATCACTTAAATATGTCGAACTCCACCTCCATCACTATGCTTGAGGATGTCGTTCTCCTCGACATTGACGGTGTCTCTCCTGTCTGGGACACCTATTCATTTTACATTGACATAGCATCTCCAGGCACAAAAGTAAGTTGTCATTTTGTTCGTACTGACTACAAGTATCTAATATTTAAATTAGTGTGTTGTCCTTCGCTTTAAGGATATAACCTGCTTCATTCAAAATGAAATGTAAGTTGTTTGGCTCCATATGAATTTCTATGTACTTACAATTGTATTTAATATTAGCGATAGTTTAGATACTATTGATAGTATCATTGAGGCAGATCAAGCAGCAAATGAGGCGGACCAAGCAGCAGACAACTCACCACCGACGGACACCAAGACCATTATCGCCAACATCAAGGTGGAGGAGGGCATTGACGACATCAAAACGGAGGAACTTGAATATGACAGTGTCACATCACTTCCAGCAAGGTAATAATCTTTTTCTTTTCAAATCCTTATCACTCATACTTATTGTCATAGTATCTGCGTGGTCTCCCCATGCAACATGCTCACAAGGCACTGCGGAAATCTGAACCCAAATCCAACCAACTTATTTGCTCCTTGGCATTACTCAGTCCGGCCCTTTGACGAAGAAGACATTGCTATGGAAGTTGCAAAAAGGAAGAGGCTGTTTGATGAGATTGAGGAGTGGGGCAGGAAGCGGTCTAGACTCTGAGTGCTTTTCTTTCTGGCCATGGCCCTAATTCTCTATCCTTTGCTTCGCATTTTTTTTGTAGATGTTTGATCTTTTTTTTGCTCATTGATTCAGTTTGTTGCTTCGCATTTTCGATGTTTTGCAGCTGTAGTATTCAATGCACCATAGTACCAATTGTACAATATGTTTACTCAACACCACCATCACCTACATCATTGTCATCATTAATATTATCATCACCCACTCCATAAGGCACTCCAAGGTTCGAGATATCTAGACCGGGCTTCTCTAACATAAAAAAATGATCTTCTGTGACTCCCAAAGGCAGTGTTGGCTTGTGTGGAACCATTGTGATCACACTGATGATCTGTTTGATGTTGACAACTGCAATGGATTCAAGGCGTGTGCATGATGCGACAGTCTGCGAGGAAAGACGAAGCAGACTTTCGTCTGGTGCAGAGTACATTTGGATGACGGCAACATCAGCAAATCGCGCATCTGCTTCAATAGCGAGTCTTGTGAAGTACAAGACTTCACCAAAGCGATCCTGGCCTTCATACTGTAGCTGTAATACATCAGATTAAAGTACAAGATACTTAGTTTGAAAAATTTACCTTGACATTGCGCGACATGCGAGTTTGCTCAAGCGACTTGAGAGTCTCCTGCCAGGCAGAGCGCACTATCTGTCCATTTGGTAAGAGTAACCGCACCCAACGTTTGATGCGAGGAAGTATGCAACCATTCCCCAGGAAGTTCTGTATGGCCTCTGCAACATCTCCATCTGCAGGAAACAAGGGGTACCTATCTCGTTTGTGTAAGAGTGCATACCCATCACCCAGATCAACGGCGCCTAAAGGGAGACCTTTGGGAGGCTCATCAAGTTCTGGCATTGTGGACAAAAGCATGTTGACTCTGCAGCACCGTACGCCCTCTTGTGATAGATTAGCATATGGATGTGATGGTTGCCGTATCTCGAGACCGATATTCCCAATAGTACATTCCATAGTCCACTGGGCATAACATATAGGAGGGCCTTTTTGGATAGTCTCTGAGACAAGATGAGACGTTTGATGTACACAGGGCCGTACCATCTGGAGGCGGTCTTCTTTGAGCTGATAGTAAAGTAGCTCGAAATTGCACTCCCAGATACATAAGAGTTTGAATGCATCCTTGATATCTTGTGAAGTGATTCGATGCTGGCACATAAGTTGAAATCCTCGGACGAGCTGACAATAATTGGTCCAGTATCTGTCAGGGAGGATACCGTAAAGAAGTGCGGGTGCGAGACCAAATCTGTAGACTTGAAATTCCCAAGTCTTATAGCTAGTGTTGATTTTATCGGCAATATTGTGTGGTTTCCGATCAAACGATCCAGGTAAATATGGACCTGCTTTCTCAACTGCATTTCCATGCGCAGTCCATGCATCATCGTCCTTGAGCACTGCCCAATCCCAGTCCTCGACATTATCAGTCATCCCGCAGTCTAATGTGCCTTGCCAGAGTGAGATCAGCAAGTCACTGAGGTTGCCAGCAAGGTGCATGACATCGGTAGTCATGCAGAAGGGAACTCCAAGGCAACGAGACGAATGGAGACCCAGGATGAGAGGGGGTTTTGTGAGACCCGTCTCGGTCTTCCTAATGTCTAATTGTCTCTGACTGGGAGAGCTGACAAGCCGGTATAAATTGTCAGCATAGTTGGCAGACCCACCAAGAGGTAGAGTCAATATATCGACGTCATCGTGTGCACTACCAGGGGCACAGCGATCTCGTGGCTTCAGAAGAGCGGGATAATAATGTGTGCCCCGAGTTTTGCGTCTGCCGCTTACTTCGCAGTATACATGGCACCCATTCTTCCTGCTATGTCCGACCATGCCATCCCAGTAGACGAGACCAGGTCCGTCTGCAGTTGTAAAGATGAGGTAGAGGTCTGATGTGAAGACAATATCACGAGAAGCATCCCAGATGACGAGACCTTCGTTCTGAAGCGCAGCGAGGTGGTGCATCCCAACAGTGAGGAAGGAATCAAGGTTTTTGGGTTTGTTTGGTCCTGGAATAAATCCACCTGGACGTACGTGGAGTTTTCGATAGTGTTTGTCAGGTGATAGGTTTTTTTTTTTTTTTTTTTT
>QLOO01001449.1:0-23562 GCA_003313855.1 Suillus sp. MG131 | reverse complement strand
TGACAATCGTAGTAAGGCGAGTGCGAAGCTGGCGTGATACATACGAGCTATGCAGCCTGTTTATCGTTTCGAACGATACCGCAATGTACAAAGAACTACTGTAAATCATATCTCTCAACGCCCGCAGATGTAGCTGCCTGTGTATAGCATTCTGTGCGAGATGCAAACATTAGATGATTGAGAACGAGAATGTAAAAACCCTGAGTCTCTCCAGGCCTTGATATGTTCGAAAGTGGGGCCAGACTGAGGGCTGTGGCACGGGACGTAGAGTCAGAGGCACAAAATATAATATCTTGCATTGGAACTACGACAGTAGAGTGCATAAGGGATACAAGAAAATCAAGAATGGGCATTTGTTTGACCAGTCATGCTCACATCGAACGTGTCTAGCTCGACGCAATCGAATACAAAAAAGTCATAAACGAGAAGCTATCATGCGAGAGAATTCGGGTGCTGGATGGTAAGACAATCTTGAGGCAATTCCCTTCAGCACGTCCTAGAAATTACGCTGGGAATACAGACAAAGGCGAGAAAATAGTTGTGAAGTGGATGTCTGTACGACCCGGTAGGCGCGAGCGCCTGGAGAGATGCTTCTGTGACGAAGAGACACCACACTTGGAATCAGGGACGATGGAAGAGAGATTCTTGTTCGAATGCTTGAACGTTGTTTCCTGGGCTAAGATGGTTAGGCACAGTCGTGGATCAGCACATTGACATACCAGTTCGTCTAGATTCAAAATAGCCTTGGGATTTCAGTACACAGAAGTCACAATCAGGGCTCTTGACAGGCATTCAACGTTGGCGCTCCGAAAACTGCTGAAGATCGAGTCACCTTGGGAGGAAAATCGTCTCCTTACGGATCTCAGTCGATGTCGAGGCGATGGGCAGGGTATGTGCATACCTGATCGGACCTCAGACACGTCTGAGAGTAAACATTTGCTCGAGAGCGGGGAACAATGATCAGCGGGAATAAATCAAATATGAAATCTTGGTCAGAAGGGCGAAAACTGCAATGGTCGTGCATGGCTTAGTTGAAGATGGGTCTGGGGGGAATATGGAGGGTTGATTGTTACCGTGAATGATGCCACTTTGGATATCTGGTATCCGCTGAGCGTTAGCGGAATAGTTGCATATATTTAGTTGATCTATCTCGAGGAACCTTGAATAAGCGACTTGAAGGGATCTGGAGCTGAGCGTGATATCTCAAAGGACTGCACCATGCTCGGTTCAGTTTACACCTAAACATTACATCACTTGAAAGCACGGACGGGCTTGGGCAAGGCTTGAGTATGTATATGAGGCCTTGAGGATCCGCCGTGTGTTGGTGAGAACCATCAGTGCCACTATTATCAGATATGATAGCACTGGCCTGGCAGCTGCAGAGGTGGTTACTACCACATGCTCTCTTCGGAACTTCAAGATAGTGGTATGGTTGGCTGACTAGCGGATGCGGTGGCATGCCTCGTTTTTCCTTGTATTCTAAGAGGTAAACTGTACACGCGTCTTACCTGAATGATCCGGTGAGCAAATTCAAATTTGTCATGAATACTTTTCCATTACCGCTTGGACACAACACCTAGCTTGAAGATGGCAAGTTCCTTCCTAGAATAAATACCTTATGAACACGTTTTTTCTCAGGGCTGCAAATCTCGGACTGCGAACCTCACCAATATTTGAACCGTCAATCAGCTATGAACGCACAGACTGGGTGATAGCTCCCCGTAGTGCAGCGGGCAAACTGCCGAGTTTTGCCTTGGCACTGGCAGAACGAAGCAGCGATCAATTGAGTTTTGTAATGAACTCATACTATAATTATGATAATTCTGGTAGTCACAAGTACTAGCCCTCATACGATCTAGTGGTATATATTAACAATGTTCGTCAGATACTTATATGGTCCCACCTGGAGCGGCTTGAATCAAAGTGCGGGCGCGAATCCAGCAATTTATACGCATTTTGCAGAGCTGACTAACTGCTCGGGCACATTGCGCAAACCCCACGCAGCCACCATCATGTCCCTCAAGCCTTTAGATATGATCGGTGGATGATTGTCTTTGAAATTGAATATGTAGAAGCTGTGATGGTATATTCAATGACCTGTTTGTGGTTTGTTAAAGCAATGCACTACGTGGAGCACTGCACTGCGTGAGGGGGCGATACTCTCCTGCTGCTGACAGATATCTACTTCATGGCAACGTACTGCACGATTTCTGAATAGCAACACATTGCGCAATAAGAAACCAACAGCGTACTAGTGGATGATGGTACAGCAACGAACATCGCTTGACAGAATTCTCCCGAGATTGCGATTCGTGGTAACTCCTCAGTCATCCGACCCAAAGTTGGCATCGGCGTTTGGTGAGAGTGCTCTTTCAAAAGAATCCCTGTTGCTGTGGGTCTTTCTGTGCGACTTGCGGCCTTTGGTTTCCTTAGTTTGGATGTCAGCGGGGGGACGAAGCGATGCTAGATTTTTTCCTTGAGATGTCAAGATATGAACTTCACGTGGCACGTACCATGAATAACGGGCTGTAGATTGTAGAGACGATATAAATGAAGGACAGCTTGCTCCTTGTCTTTTGCTTCGATCATCAAATCTGCGCTAACATGAACTTCATAGCTCCGTGTTAGAAGTGTTCAGGCGCACCCATATCATCTGGCAGGGCTTCAGGTAGTCTCTGGCATCTATCTGCATGTGCTCTGCGCTCCATGACGGTGACGGCACCTTCGCGAGGTTCACTTAAGTGCTGCTTAGGCTTGATGCCACGCCTGGCAAAAATAACATTGGTACGTGCAATAATCTCTGAGGGAGTGAGATCAGAAGATGGATTGAGCATATCGTGATGATAGTCAAAGACGAGCGGGATATCCAAATCTTCGCATATCGGCAGTAGATCTGCAGCATTATAACAAAGCTGTGGGGCACAGAGGGGATTAACCAATAAAGCATCATCCACAATGAAGTAAGGCTGACCTCGTCATTTTCTAAAACTAAGCGGTCCCTGACGTCCTTAGGAAGGTCTTCCTCGATTGTCTTGCGAATCCTGGCAAGTGCTGCCTCTTTGTCACCATAGACTCCTCCTCCGTGGATAATCATGACACCGTCGGGTCCAATGCCCATGAGGTTGAGCATTTGCGCATGGTATTTAAGCTCGCGGATGCTGGCTTTGATCACTGAATCCCTAGGAGAGCCCAACTGAGTGAATTGACCCGGATGAACCGTGAGTCGGTGACCATATCTATTTGCCAGGGCGCCAACCTCGGCTAGAATGGGGGCACAGTAGTCTAGAGAATAACCATAAAGTTCATGGGATGCAAATGGGAACATCTCGGATGATCTGCGGACAAGGATTCAGTGTTTTACATTGCTGCAACAAGAATAAATGCACAATCTCATGAAACGTATATTCTGAGTGGATGGTCGATGAGTGACCACAGGCGAGTCAAGACATTGGAGCATACGTTTTCTTCGTTCCACTCAATTATCTTGAGCATATCCTCGATATTTCGTCGACCAAGGTCCTTAACCCACTCTATGCCATTCTTTTTTATGGTATCAATGCTGATGTGTTTGAGTAGATGCCAAAGAACAGATTACATGCGCTTACCGACAGGTCCGCGAGCAGAATACCGCCTCATCTGCAGGTTTCTTGTTGCGTAAAATGGTGTTCAAGCAAGCATATCCTGAGAAATATGTGAAGGATTCAATCCCATAAGCCAACTCACATACCCAGACGCCCACGAAACGTAGTCTCCTTTCTCTCAACCTCTGGAATGTCATATACAGGCTCTGCTTTCGGAGCGCGCTTACGTTTCTTTTTTGGAGGCTGGCCATCAAAAGACTCTGCATCATCATCTGTGAGAGGAACTTTTTGGTTCTTCGTTCCCTTGGACTGCTTCTTTGTCTTTGGCAGTGAGAAATCTTCATCACAACGAGGGCGAGCTGCTTTCGTGTCTCTCTTACGCGCCGTTTTCTTGTTGTTCGGTAAGACGGTCTTGTGACGAGGTTTCGGAATCTTCATTCTGTACTCTTCCTCTTCCTCCAGGAGATTTGAGTCTGGTTGGTTACATTGTTCTTGTTTCATTGTAGATGGCACTATCTTTGGCATCTTCTTAGCTCTTGGCCTAAGGATCCGCCCAGGCTGTAGCTCTGTAGCGGCTACTTCCATGGTCTCAGGATAAGCTGGGGGGACGGATGAATATGCCAAAATTGGTGTGAGATGACGGAATGTTGATGGCAGAGAAGACGTAGTACGGATTGTTCTAAACAGCGGAAAAATGACTCTTGAAGAATGAGCGAATAGAGCCAATACGACTGCACGCCCGGCCTTGCCAGTGGTTCGGTTCAGAATCTTGCTTGACAGAATATGTGCAGCTCAGTTTGGTTTCTGAGTTGAGAGATAATGGTAGTCCTTATACACACGACTGTTGCTGCAGATGACAGAGCAAAGTTTGTGTGCATTTGTGGAATCCTTCCATGTCCCACCCATTATAGGGGATTAGCCAAGAAACAGTGTGACTTGGTGTGACTTGAAGCCAGGTGACGTGACATTTCGTGCCAAGCCAAGATGACTGATAAAAGGCGAGTATTCAAAACTCTCAAAAGAAAAATGAGCTAGGTACTAGTGTAAAGACAGAATGATACATGATTGCATAAAAAACACTTAAGAACGAATCATCCGCTTGCTTCCATCTCAGCAAGAGCTGCTTCATTAAGCGCCTCTGCCTCCGCCATGATTTTCTCCTCCAGGGCAGTAACTCTGGATTCTGCATCCCGACGCTCGCGGTCGAGCTCTGCGTACCGCTCCTGCAGCAGCCGCTCTCTCCGTGATAAAACATCCACCTCCTCGGTCAGCGCCTCCAATCTCCGTGGTCCAGCTGCAGCCTCGTTGATGCTGAGCCGAGCGAAGCTCTCATAGTCCACTTTCGTTCGCACGAGCTCATCGAAAGCGTCAGTAACACGTTTGGAAAGAGCTTTGGAACGTGCTTGATAGCCACCAAGGGTGATGTCGAGCTTCTTCTCGGCCTTGGTGGCTTTATTAGCCTCTTTCGACATCTCTCCACGACTCTCCTCTAGCAGTGTGGCATAACCAGCTATCCTGGCTTCCGCGGATAGGCTGCTGGGTTCTACCCATGTTCTTGAGGCGGCATTGAAAGCAAGTTTCTGACGAATACTTGCCCAAGACGCGCTCTCGTCAATCTCTTCGCTGCTCGACAGTGTTGACAGTCCCTCCTTGACCTGAGCTTCGTTGGCATCAGGGAAACCTATTGATGAGGCAAGTTCAAGATGGATCTGAGCCTTAGCAGCAGCGAGGTCATCATCTGGCGGTATCTGATAAGTTGATGGGGTGCCACCAGGAATATTCGTGCCGGGGAGAGGATACGCTATCGAATCGTGTAGTAGGAGATCCGCGATCTCTGAATTGAGGAGTCTTCTGACCTCGACCATGTCGTCATCTTCTTCCCCAACATTCAGATCCACTTTCAGCTGCTCAACATCGACCCGTGCAGGACGAGGCAGACCACGGGCAACAGCCTGCGTTCGTCTTGCTAGAGCTTTTCTCTCCTCCTCCTCGCGTATCCGCTTCAAGCGTGCATCCCGTTCGGCAGCATCTTCTTCCGAAATCGGACCCGTGGTGCCATCGTCTTCATCTTCATCTTCGGGAACCAAAAGTTCAAAGTTGTTCTCAGGCTTGGGAAGACTCATAAATCCGGCCTTCAAAGCACGCTTGGCGGAGTCGGTACGCAACCGGAGGTCGCGCGGTGTCTCGCCAACTGGCATGCCCGTAACGGGATTGATGCTGAGGGTGTCGCGCATAGGTGTCCGCAGTGGGGTTGCGCCCCATGATGCACCATCTCGCGGCGTTGCAGAAACATCACCTGTGCCACCATGCATAGGAGTTGCGAGAGGATTTGGGGTAAAAGCAACTTGATGCCGAGGAGTTGCGCTTTCGAAACCAGTTCCTCCCCCTGGCCCAACATGAAGGGGGGTGTTCTCATCTCCCAGCAGAGGTGTCTGGGCCATGGTCATGTTCCGTAAATTGCGCGCTTCCAACATGACATTATCCTCTATGGAACAGCTCAGTCGCCGAGTTGGAAGTGAGCACTAAAGAAGACTCACGTTGGGGTGCAGTACGAGGTGTTCGTGCCATCCTTGCGCCCTCCAAACCCTCATAGTCACTCAAGAGCTTCGCAGTTGCCTCGCTTCCGCCACCGACCAATGCCTTGGCATTCTCCCCTGTCTGCCCGATCTTGACAATGTCTTCTAGTTCCGCCTCCCCAACCTGCGCGTTTGGCAACACAAGCTTCCGTCGTCGGCCGATGCTCTCGGCCTCCTTCAACTTCTGTATCTGCGCATCACGAGCGGCAATGAATTTCGTTTGGTGACCGTCATTCTCGCCCTTAGCCTCTGCTGCACGACGTTGTCGCTTCCTCCGTTCAGCCTCTTCTTCATCAGGTTTGCGTTTGTTTTCCAGACGGCGGAGAGATTGGCCGACTGGCGCAGAGGTGATGCGTGCCTGTTCTTCCGACGTGTCGTAGAAGCCCGCTGCTGGCTTCTTTTCAAAGGGAATGTCAGCATTGTAGTCCATACCCTTATTTTTCGTTTTATGTCGCATACTAGAGTATATCACATGAGGAACATAGCGCAAAGGAAATAATTTGACGTACATGATTCCAGCAGCCTTCAGCTCACGCTTTTTCTGTAAGACCGCAAGTCGTCTTGCTTCTTCGAGCTGGCGTTCACGAGCCTTCCGCTTAGCTTTCTTGCCCTGTGTATTTGCGAGACGAGCACGGGCTTCGGATAACATCTCCTTCTCTAAATGCAGAATCAATAAAACCCGCCTGCCAAACAGAAGAAAACGCACCATCTTCATCCATATCAATAGGATCGGGACGTGCAGGTTTAGTTTCAGGGTCAGGGTCAATCTCTCCTGGTCGTAGGCGCCTGATGTCGTCTGCACTCGGCGCCGACTCTCCTTCCGGTCCCGTCAGTCCCAGCTCCTCGTTTTCCTTCGCCTCGGCCTCATCCAACAACTTCTGATATCGCTCAAGACACTGTGTAGCTGTACGACCCACTGCGGGAGCGATTGTCCGCCATTGTGTGGGCATAATTTTTGCGAGGTGCATCAGCTTTTCATCCTCGGTCTGGGTAGCGCATTACAGGTTACAGCACCACAAAATGGGTCTGCGACACACACCTTGGACCATTCCGTCTTCTTAATAGATGGATCTAGCCACTCGTACCACCGCGCTTTACACTGTTTGGGGGTCTTCCGGACTAGCAACGACGATATACGCGCCCTGGTGGTGCTCAGTACCAGAGCGGGGTAGCTGGCAATAAGTGAACTCACCATTGATTCTTTCCGTACTTGGCTATCGCAGCCTTCAGGACTTCGTCCTCCGTGTTCTGGATGAGTGTGTCAGATTCGGATTCCGGCGATATTCAAAGCGAAGTTGTAATGTACCTTCCAAACACCTGATTGATTTACAAGGCTACAATTAGCATGCGTCAAAAACCTAGATAGAGTCACTTGCCTCCTTTGATGATAATTCGAACCATGGCTGGTGGTGGATGGGCTTTAACGAGTACTTACTGCTGTACAAGTGTTTACTGTTTTGACAACAATGTATTAGTAGTGGAATTCCCTTTGCAGCTTAGTAAGCTTCACAATAAATTCGACTCGAACGTTGAAAGTGATCGTCGGATGGTC
This sequence comes from Suillus sp. MG131, assembly GCA_003313855.1. Lineage (NCBI taxonomy): Eukaryota > Fungi > Basidiomycota > Agaricomycetes > Boletales > Suillaceae > Suillus > Suillus sp. MG131. The sequence continues at coordinate 15,853 of QLOO01001449.1, read as the reverse complement.
GATGAGGCTTACAGCGTCAAACGACAACAGTACAGTGGTCAGGCGATGAGCAGTAGGCAAGTTCAAAGCACATCATGCATGCTTCCTGATCTTTGAACTGAATAGATACATGTATGGAAAGGATCAAACTACCACTAGTGGACACAACTCCGAGTCTAGCCTGCAAGGTACATAGCAATCAAACGAAGGGTCTTGGAGAGACTCCTTGTTGTTCTCTGGGAGCCACTGCAGCATTTTAGTTGCGCCCTGCCACGCGAAATGTGTTTCTTGTTTTCACACCGATGCAATATGGCCGTTGGCACTGATGCACGAGTCTCTAGTAAGCTCTAATAAGTGGCCGAGTTCATTAACGTGCATCAGGAAAAAAAACAATTCGCTTGGAGTTGATGTGGAATTTTCAATGAGGAAATATCCATGACGTGGAAGGGACACGAAAAGAATACTATTAAGGAGCGTGCAGATCAGTCCACGGCGCAACCACACTGTCAGTGTCACGTAGACGGGCTCGCTGGCAGGCTGTAGTAAGTACAATTATAAGTATCTATGCGCACGATAGAGCTGATAAAAACACCTAGGTCCCGTATACTGGACAAACCCCTTCTCCGACTTTCGACGGCCCTGGTTCTCGTGCGGCAGAATTGAGCGCTGTCTTTGAAACTATATCACAAAATGTGACATCCACTGCCACTGAATGAGCGAGCCTCGTCAAGTGAATACAAACGGGCACATTGCTCAAGGCCTTGTAGTCTAGAGGTACGATACTTGCTTTGGGCGATTCACAATTGCAAGTGGCCTGGGTTCGATTCCCAGCAAGGCCCTTCTTTTTTTCCTTTGCAACATTACAAGGTTGGGGACTTCAAAGATCATAAATTTCAAGTATTCACGTAGATCTTGCGGTTGAAATTTTGCATAATTGAAGGTCTCGACGACGAAGGCACTACAGGAAGGTGAATATCATATGACAATGACGTTCGGGTCCTTGAGTCGCCCCTAGCGCACGAAAAAGGAGAATTACACCGCAAATTTTTGACCATAATGGACTCCCCATCATCTAGTTGAAATTAACATCTAATATATATCGGTCCGTCCAATAGTAATTTACATACTAAAGCTATACATCAAGTTAGGAGTACTGCTGAAATCGGGATATAGAGATGAAAGAATAACAAGGAGAACACATTGTGCGTTGCGGGAGTCCAAGGAACAGAATAAAGGCTGAGAGCATGCAATACTAATTAACCACAAATACCGTCATCAATAACCGTCCCGCAGCGTTTGCACTTGACCCTCCGGTCAAGAAGGCAAAGGCCGATGCCCAATGGGAACCAAACTATCGCAGCCAAAATGCCTAAAGAAAGGCACGAGTCAACTACTTGCCCATTAACATGCGAGTGTCCCTACCTAGAATGCCGAACTTTGTTTCATTAACATGTCCCCCTTGCTGCAAACATATCATTTCTGGGTGGTCTGGGGGCAATAGGGAGGCGATGTGTTGGCCAGTCAAGGGATTCTCATAATGGTAGACTGTGGGTTGCATCGCAGGCGTAGTACGATTGTGAACGGCCATCATGGTGTTATGAGGTATTGGAGGCAGCTGCACTTGTTGGTTCGGAGTCTTGTCAGTCATCGAAGGTGGCTCTCGCTGGTCATCTAAAATCATGGTAAACCACTGATCATATAGGATGACAAAAATATGAAGACAGACTTGGACTAGCCTGAGCTGCGACGTAGTCGTAGGAAGGTGGGTTATCAGCACTATGCTTGATCACCTGATGGGATTCATTAACACCAGAGCCATTCGAGTTTACATATGTCTGACAGAGACTCACCATGTTTGACTGAGGATCGATGATCATCGAAAAGCTCTGCTACGTGGCTTTTGTACTACAAAAGCTGCGCACTGCGCACATAGTTGTAAGCGCGGCGCTACCGCAGGGGCACTGCACTAGTGACTCAATGAGGGCCGATCACGTCAGCTAGGCGAGAATTTATTTTTCATTGTTTGTTTTGATCATCGCTTCTATTATTAGAATGCGCTGTTCTTGAGACGTACCAAGTACTTGTCTTGAGGAATTCTAATTGAAGCTGCATGAATATCGAGAAACATATTAAGGGTTTCTTGGAAAGTAATTGACCTTCAACGTTTCAACATTTCAACGTTTACCGTTCGGTCTGGCTTTGATTAAGTTGATAGACAAGGTGCTCATCTCAACTGTATAGTTTTATCAGAATTATTCTCACGGGTCAGCAAGAGAACCTCGGCACGTTTTTGTCAGAACCTGGGATCTCCAGATACCGTGAGAACCGGCGAATTTTTATCTGCAAACACAAACTCTCTTTGTGCTTCACAGTTTCACCCAACTGCTTCGATTGAAGATGGAAAGTGCAGGACCATCGACCCACCATATCTCCTCCGATGCCCCATCAGAAAGCGCAGGACCATCGACCCACCATATCGCCCCCGATGTTACACCGGACTCGATGACCTCCAGAGACTAGTTCGCACATTTGCGCATATCTTCACAAGGAAATTCTAATATCTAATTTTTGCTTCCCTTCTTCCAGCTATGCGGATTCATACGCGCATTTTGGTTTGTTGATCCGTCTGGTTGACTTATTGTTAGTCTGACATATTCTGACAGGCATTCACGAGGAGATGCTCAAGGATACCGTCCGGACAGGATCCTATCGTTCTGCGATCATAAACAACGGTCACCTCTTCAAGGGTAAAACAGTCCTAGATGTAGGTTGTGGAACTGGTATCTTGAGTATGTTCGCTGCAAAAGCGGGTGCTTCACATGTAGTTGGTGTAAGTACCACATGTCCATCTTGCTCGTATCATTTCCTGCATGCCTTTGAAGATCGACATGTCGAATATTATCGATCAAGCTCAAAAAATTATAGAAGCAAACGGCTTCAAAGACAGTACGTCTGACTGCATGCTACTGATACTGTCTTTAGTAACAATACATTAGCGATTACCCTCGTTAAGGGAAAACTTGAGGAAGCCGAGCTTCCTATCGATCAATTCGACATCATCATTTCAGAGTGGATGGGTTATTTCCTTCTCTACGAATCTATGTTGGACACCGTCTTGCTTGCAAGAGACAAATACCTCAAGCCGGATGGATTAATATTCCCTGACACTGCGAAATTACTTTTTGCTGCCATCGAAGATCAGGACTACAAAGAGGAGAAGATCAACTGTACGATATCTGTGCTACACGCGCGCCTGGCTGATAACAGTGTTTTTTAGTTTGGGATAATGTGTATGGCTTCGACTACTCGTGTATCAAAGACATCGCGCTCCGCGAACCTTTGGTGGATACCGTTGAACTCAAAGCGGTCGTAACCGATCCCTGTGTTATCAAAGTTTGTTGCTATTGACTCATTGATGATACTTGCCTGACTCCACGCAGGACATCAACCTCTTGACAGCAACAAAGGAAGACCTAACTTTTACAGCGCCTTTCCGCCTTGTTGCTACACGCGATGATTGTGAGTATAATCGTATTAGGTATAATCGCAGCATTCATATGCGCTACTTCAGATGTTCATGCATTCCTCGCTTGGTTCGACATCGTCTTCGAGTGCACACATAAGAAAGTCAAGTTTTCAACTGGCCCTCATGCACAATACACGCACTGGAAGTACGTTTGCAACCCAACTTTCTGTTCTTCACGTATTCACCTCTTCGAAACAGGCAGACAGTGTTCTATACCCCCTCGACACTCACTATCACAAAAGGGCAAGAAATCACTGGCACACTCTCTTGCGCACCGAACGCGCGGAACAACCGCGATCTTGACATTGCCATTTCCTATGCAGTTGGTGGCGGAGAAGAGGGGATGTCAGAGGAAGTAACAGTAGATTACAAAATGTGCGTGAATTTATTTTCTTGCCCTATCCCTTTTCTCCTCCAGTCCGATTCGTGATTATAATAACCGTACGCTGACCGGTGATAGGTCTTGATCGACAAACAATTCACCGATTGCGGCTTTCCACGTTCCACTACGCTGTCATACATTCCCCATATACCTGCAACCCTTTGGATTGGACAACGATAGGTATTAGCTTAGATACACTGACATCGCAGCCCATCTAGCTTAGTTCTTGTGTTACACATATCTGCATCAAACTTTGTTGTTTGTTGCGTCATTAGATTACACCATCTCACTTATCAGTGTGCAAGTTACGTCGGTCACCAACACAATCGCCTTTCTTGACTTTACGGATTCCGCGATAACGCCAATAAATATCGATTCGTTCCTCAACATTTTGATGAACTCGAATGTGGTTAAATCAATTTCGGCGTTGTCTTCGTCCACGTCGCCCCCGCCCTCATGCGCAAACCAGACAGTATACTCTAATTCACAATGTCTTGGGTGAGAGAGTTGGGCTCGGATAGATTGTGAATTTGTGATATACAGCTGGTGTTCGTGAGTCTTCGTGACCAGCCCGCCTACGTTTCAACTTTGTTGCAACGTATCACGAATCCACTCCTCAAGCTCTCTGTTGAACATTTCCGGTTCCTCCAAGTGAACCCAATGTCCTCCTTGGAACTCTACCATCTTAAGACCTCCCATCGCATATTTCTTCATTAGTGGCACGGCGTAATCATACACGCATACGTGGTCTTTCCTCGCAACTGCGAAGAACGCAGGTTTCTTGATAAACTGATCTTCTTCTGGTATCTCTATCACCGTAGCAAACCGAGATCAGATAATGCAATATCAAGCAGTGAGCTGGATGTCATGACGCACCTTCCATGATGCGGGAATTAACACCACCGAGCATGCACCAGTACCAGTTTAGGGCACTCGTTAACCCACCTTTCCTGAGCGACTCCAACAAGCGTGAGTGGTGCTATTACGGACAGAGTTCATCCCCAGACAAGCCTGATAGAGGAATAAGAAACACCTCGTCTGTGAGATAACTGGCTCTCTTTGTCGTCTTTCCATTTTCGATGAAGGTCTGTATCTCCCCGGGTTGATTCATCAGAGTTAGCCAACTATCCGGGTCATCCGGATAAAGCACGGAAATCAATGATTCCAGCTTTGTGTCTTATCAATATCAAGTGATTTAAACGTTGATCAAACACCCACGTTCTTCTCGATGACCTGGGGAGCGCTGTCTTGGCCGAAAAACTTCCAGTACCCCAGTATTGGGCGACCGAATGTCTTGATATTCATCTCCAAAATAACATCAATGGGAGGGAGGGGTGTGTATATATTGTATGCGACGACAGTCCACGCGAAACCCAAGAAACGGTCAGAGTGTTTCATTGACAGGACAGAGATTATGGGCGAGCCCCTGATGATAGCTCTGAATTTAGCTGGTGTGCGTCCAGTTATATCTTACCAGTCATGTCCAACGGCTATGGCTTTTTGGACTTTCTCGGCATCAAGAATATCAAGCAAGTCTTGCGCGATTGCGGTGTGCAGAAAGAAGGACATGTCGGTGGGTTTAGACGTGCCGCCGTATCCGAGCATGTCAGGCGCTACTACTCCGAATCCTCTCTCAGAGAAGTAGTTGATCTGATGATACCAATCGTATGAAATCGAGGGAAAGCCATGGACAAAGAGTAGAGTGGGCTTGTCATCCACTGCTGGCAAGGACAGATAGTGGTAAGTCAATCCTCTGGAGGTGACGATGTCTTTGTACTTCGAGACAAGGCTCTCGTTCATGGTGGTATGAAGACAAGCTGGAGGAATGGGCTGTGCTACATCGATTTGTTTTGAAGTGCATGCGTAGTAACTAAGTCATTTAAGGGAGTTTTTCTAGAATGAGAAATCAGCTGCGCAGTGCTGCGGGGCGCTCAGGGTCGTGACTCATGGCCCCAGTGGAGAAGCTGTGCGGTATGCACTAATCAGCCTCAGGTTGATGTATGAAGCATAGACTCAGATGTTGGACATTGTCTCATCATAATCTAGCGGGAGTTGATCGAACGAACTCGTTCGTGAAGTAGTCAGGTACAAGCAGCTGCAAAAGGAAGATGGTCACAGGAGTAGACATAGTCATCAAGCTGGCGTGTTCTGCGCTTAGTAGTTATCATTGAGGTGTGCCTCTTCTGGCGAATTCTTCCGCCTGTTCGTCAGGGATACTCTAGAGTGCGTCTCTCTTGTCGGTAGGAAGTATATGGTGCGGGTATGTGCAGATCTGCACAACTTTAGTAGTGGTTTCTGTTATGTGTAATGTGGCAGCGCGCCACATGCGGGACTTGAGACGGCCCGCGCTATTGATGAATCGAATTGGATGCGGGGCCGGTGTTTCGGAAGTGAGGGCGTGCTATCGAGATGGCGTCGCGTCGAACTGCGTCGGCGGAGATATTTGCGTCAGTACTGAGGACACTCGAAGGAATGCTGTTATAAGGTTCCCATCGCGAGCGCCGGGGAGGGGACATCGACTACCCGACTACGGGTCGCGTATGTATCTGTCGACACCTGGCTTGAAGAGAAAGGTAACAAGTGGGTGCGCAAGAGTTGCGATATCGAGAGGGGGAGCAGTGCGGCCAACAAGTTATGCGCGACATGTCTCGGGCCTCAGGGGCAAGTTTTTGGATGACGCCGGCCCCTCCACTAGATGTTTAGACTCTTGTGCGGCGAACTAAAAAGGAGATAAGATACTTATAATCATCATGGAAGACAAATAAGGCGCCTGAATTTAATACGCGATATATCAACTTAAGCGTGAAGCCCAGTGAAAATCGGACATTGCGAGAGACCTCCGGAGAGTGCCACATCGTGCACCGCCAACGAAGCCTCAACGTAGGGTCGATCACACGGGGATCGTGGTACAATAGATCAAGTGACAGTGGGTGAGTCGGGCACAAGTGACGCCCATGAAGACGGGAATACTTAATATTGTTGACTGACAGGTGTTTGCTCGATGACCAGTATATTCATTTCTCGTGGGAAAGAAAGGGTTTGCCAGCTGACCGTTTGTGGAGGGGATGTGCGCTCACAGGACGAATTGACGACCTCAAGTCGAGCACCAGTACTAGCTAGTGTCTCTGCGACTTCAGGCCTTCAGGTATTGCGCCGTGGATTTTCTCCAGGTCAGGGCAGCCTAGTCTAATTGGTGAGACAACAACGATGATCCGGTACAAGCTGTGGGTTGCCCTTGTGTACTAGTAATACATACGATTTTGCCGACGCGGAAACAAAAAAGACTCCGAACTCCGACATACCACACAAGGTTGCCTAATTAGGAACTGCTTATTGTGCTTCGTCCTCCCCTTGAAGAACAATGAGGATGCGGAGGATGCGCCGTGCTGGGACAATGATGATGTGGCTTTCAAAAGGATAAGAATGGTTTTCTCCAGCGCTTCTTTCAGGGCTCTCTTTCTTGCTAATTATTCATCGTTCTCTCTTCATTACTGACGACCGCCACCAGTTGGCGACTTGATTTTTATTCGACGTCGCAGGTCGACTATCATCATCCCAGATGTCCTTCTCCATTCGCACTCAAAGAGGAATATCACCTCCGCCAGTTTATGCCGCTCGTTCTGCAGTACAGACTTCGAGCACGACTCTCAGACCTTACCTTCAACTCCCACACATCCTTTCCCTTGCCTGGCTAGCATATCCAATTCTTTCACTCATCTTCGTGATCTTTAGGCTCCAGTTATCATCCCAATCTGCTCAAACTGCGGTAGCTAATGCAAAGGGTGACCTCTTGACCGCATGCCAAGCAGCAGAGCAAGCTGCTACAGCTGCAGCCAGTGCTCCGCGGTATATGGCAATTGCCTCAAATCAGTTAATTGCGGATACTATCAATGGCACCATGAACGACGCGCGCGCAGCTCTGATTCTCTCTTTGACTGTCATGGAAGCGATCATTAACTTCCTTATTGACATTTACCGCTCCACGTTCTTATGTTTCCTCGAGCTAATTGTTGGAGGTGCGCTTGCACTTCTCATCGCTGCTGTTCAAGAGGTGTGAACAACTTGCCTTCCGATGAACTTTTACTGACAATAGCTTAGATCACTTCTTTCTTGCAAAGCACCCTGTCCAGCATTGTGTCAGGTTTGAAGAACGATGCTACATCGCTCAACTCTGCCATTACAACTATAGTCAACGAGCTCAACAAGGTCAATCCTTTCGGGAACATCAATGCGCCACAATTCGACGTCTCGAGCCTGGACTCTCTGTCCAGTATCACTATCCCAACGGATTTTGAGAATGCGTTAATTCAACTCAACAATTCACTGCCGACTGTGTCGTCGATCAAGAACTCTATTGAATCTCTGTAAGTCTTACACCGAAATGCGCGTCTACGTCTACTAACCCGCATTAGCGTCGATACACCTTTCGAGGCCGTGAAGTCTGATATCAACAGCACGTTCCAAGGCCTTGTCTTCGATGCATCAACACTTCCTGTTCCTGCTCAGAACGCAGTTTCATTTTGTAACAATTTGGACACTTCCTCAGTTGACGATCTCGGCAATGACCTCCTTACGATTACGAAAATTGGCACCATTATATTAATTCTTCTTCTCTTCGCTCTGTTGGCAGGGCACTGTGCTCTCGAGTGGTACAAGTGGCGCTGCTTGCAGTTTCACCTCCATCGCACTCGTGAGGCATGGGTTTCTGACCCTACCACGGTGTACACCGGCTCCGCTAGCGCCCCTTCCGTTACGCTCACCGACCACAACCTCCTTATGCTCCAGACGGATGCGCAACATCCGCTGCTCACTCGCATAGCCAACGCCCTCTCAGCTACATTGCGCATGTCCCCTTCACAGCACACTCACCTGCGATGGTTTCTGCACTACATTTTCCATGCGCCTGCACTTGCATGCTTCTTAATCGGTTTCTTTGGTCTGTTGTCCGTTCAAGTGCAGCTCCTTGCCGTCGGCCCTTTGGAAGCAAAGTACACTGCACAAGCAGCTGCGAGCGTGCAGGATCTCTCCAGCACGATCTTTGCGCAGGTTAATAATTCAATGTACAACCAGTCATCATCGTACGCTGGTACCATCAATGCACGTGTTGAGACCGCTCAGTCCTCCGTCAACAATGGTCTGTTCGGCTGGGTCAATGGCACCACCACAACACTCAATACGACGCTAAACAACTTCTATACCGATGTTCAGAATATTGTTGCGAGCGTGTTCAATGGCACCGTCCTGGAGAACACTGCGCAGGACTTCGTCCGGTGCATCATCGGCTCGAAGGTCGATGCACTCGAGGAGGCACTCACGTTCCTGAACGAGAACTTGATTGTTGATCTTCCGACTGTCAACGAGACCGTCTTGGTGCTTTCATCGTCCGACGTTAATGAGATCACTCAGCCAATTGCAACCGCCGCGGTTGGTGGCGGGCAAAGTGACTCAAGTGGCCTTATCGGAAGGCTTGTGGCGACGTACGTTGACTCCCTCAAGCAGGAGCGAATCATGTTTGCCCTGTTCCTGATTCTCTGGGGCGTCGTCGTAGTCATGGGTCTCGCTATCGTTTTCTGGCATTCCTACGCAAGAAATTGGGTTGAAGGGTACAAGAAGCGCAAATGGCGCAAGGAGCAACGCGACGATATCGACGATATCATAGCAGCCTTTCCCAACGCACCGCCTATCGTTCGCATCAGCAAGGACACGGAGAAGGGCGAGAAGACGCCTGATATGGGTCTTCGTTCGTTTACGCCTCTTCCTGAACCACGTTCAGCATTCAGCCTTAATCCATTCGGGCGGTCTGCCAATCATCCGCTAAGATCGCTCAAACCGCAGTTTGAGAAAAGCTGGGATAGCTTTTTTCGCGAGGGAGCTGAGCCGAAAGTTGAGCAGCAGCAGCAGCAGCAGCCATCAATATTCTCTCGCACCATCAGCAGGCCAATGCGTTTGATGGCTCTGGGAAAGAGGAAGCAGGATGGAGATAGAGGAGACAGAGAAGACTTTCCAAAGGTGGAAGACGAACAACCCAAGTCGCACTGGTTCAAGCCCATGACAAACATCTTTACGAAGAAGGCTGCTCCTGCTGAGGAATTTGTCGTCGATAGGCCAATGACCCGGCCTCCTAGGCCTCAATTGACAATTTCGACTGCGCACGCTTCCTCGCTCAAGTTAGATGACCTACCGCACATTGAGCAATCTCCGACACGAGAAGAGCCTGCCTCTGCTTGGTCTGTCTCACCGACTCCACCCTCTCTACCATGGACAAAGAACACGGTTGTTCTTGCCAAGAACCCAGCACTTCCTTCTATATCCTTCCCCCCACCACCGCCTCATCCAGAGCAGCGCAGGAAAGCAAGCGTGCCCACTGACGTTGGGTCATTCGACGAATATGGCTTCACTCCGCAGGCCAAGGAACCCAGCCCGCTCGCCGTGCCGCTCCATCACGCTTTCGAGCGGGTGCCTCCACAGCATGCAACTGTCCCATTGACGCTCTACCCGTCACAAGTGCAGGCTGCGCTTCTCGCTGCCAAGAACAAACCGGCAATGGCCCCTCCCCAGCCGGGGCTTGTGCCGTCGTCCCTCCCAAAAGAATCCGTCACTTCCGTTACACGGCTTCTCACGACCACTCACGCGCGAAAGTCCAGCAGCACCATAAACCCGTTTGCAACTCCGTTTGATGATGACGCCCTCGCAGTATCTCCGACACAGACGAAAAGGATAACGAATCCCTTTGCTGGTTTAGCATTGTAATTCTGACACAGCTTATCATGCAGACTCAGAGATGACGCTTTGTTCTGTATTTTGTACGCTACGCACCACGGATATTGTTAATACCTATCACTGTGCATTAATGCCGTGCTCTTCCCCTCTTTTCACATATCCTTAATTGTAGCATTTCATCTCTTTCTCGATGTCAAACGAGCATACTTCATTTTACATATATGTAGCTCTATTTCACTGGCTCTGCATTGTCATCCGCTGGAACTCGGAATACACTAAATCAAATGACATTGAGAACAGTGAGGGTGAATTCCCCAGATTGAGTTAATTGCGGTCATCGAACGTAGATATATAAGTGAAAGTCTTGACATGATTGATACCATGTTCTAAGAAACTATCTTACCATATGGAGGGCAGCAGTCGTGTTACAGCAGTGGTTTCCGCGAGAGGCAGGGACCAGTAGATGGTCCCGGGCTTGCCATTGTCATCGCTATATCGTTATAAAAGTTACTGTGTATAGCACGCGAAGGTCTTTCACTATCATCCTCAAAGTTCGTGCTGGAAGGAGGAAGCTTTCTCGCCAACTCTGACCACAATATAATAGCAACGGTGATAGAGATCTGCCAAAATACACAAACAAGCTATTTCAAGCACTTGCCGTATAAACATTCGAAAGATTGAATTCTATTCCACTAACATCCACAGATCGGGACACCACACGATATATGGTGTCGGTCTATGACAGTCAAATCATGCTATGTCCTGGATGAGGTGTTCAGACAAAATTGTATTAACTCTCGGATCGATGTCTCCAAGGATCTTGAGGGTCTCATGCTGTACAGTCAATAATCAACCTGCGCTATAGTAGTCAAAAATGAGCAGGTACGTACCCACAAACGCTTCGAAACCTCCCTTCCTTCAGCGCTGAGAGTATAATCGCTCTCTTCGGCAACTTGGCAGCTCGACAGGTAGTGGCCATGCCGTTCCCTCTCACCTGGCTCAATTGCAGCATGGACAAGTGTCCGACTGCCCATCTCAGTCGCGCGTGCCAGTAACCCTTTGTAAACATTCACGACAGCCTTGAGGAAAGGATTCGACTCGACTTCTCGCGAAAGACGCGAGTGACAAAAACCGGGATTGACAGCCGAAACTGCAACCAAAGTTGGTGTGGGAAGTCGAGAAGAAAGCTCGCGGATGAACATCACTTCGAGAACTGCGCATGACGGAGTGGTGAGCACAATATTGCATGTATTCTGTTGCTCACGCTTGGATAGGGGATAGCGGTTGAACATTACGCTGCTTGCATGTTATTATTGGTGCAGTAAAAGACACTGACGAAACTTGCCTAGAGGTACAATACACCTCATCGTTGATTGTTTCAATGATAGTGGGCCATTTGTCTGCCCCCTTTAGTTTGTTGGCTAAATAATGAGCCTCGCTAGACACAATAACCAGTCTCGAGGCACGTTCAGGAGTCCCCGTCTTAATGAGGTGAGGTAGCATCAATATGCTCAACAGAGCGGTCGACAGGTAATTCACTTGAAATCTATGAAAATTCTCGCAAAAAAACGGCGATAATAGCAAACCGCTCACGTAGTTTCGTAGCCATCCGGGGTTTTCGTATACTTCATCGTCGACATCCCGGCGTTGGCAATAAGAACATTGGCTGTGCAGCCCTTCGCTTCAAAATTGTTCACAAAAGAACGCACTGAATCGAATGAGCTTAGCTCGAGAGGCCAGGATTCAATTCCAGTCACGCCAGACCGGGTCTCCACGTCTATACAAGTCATAAAGCCCCCTGATAACTTTCAGAGGGTAGAGGGTTCATGCATACCTGCTTTTGATTGTTCGCACTTGACTTCGTCTCTGCTAGTGATCAACAAGCTCTTAGGCTTCAGCTGGGCTAAATGCGCAGCAGCTTCGTTTCCAATCCCGACATTAGCACCGACCACGACTAGCGACTGGTCGCTGACGTCCGCAGTGAAGATAGGGAGCTCTGTCCATTGCTCGCGAAGAAACCCCAATACGGTGAGCTTACCCATCTTGCCCTAGACGCTTATGAGAGGCCTACTTAGGATAAGTTCAGGATCAGGCATAGAGCCGGAAGAGGCTAGATGCCGAACACAGCGTTCCGGAATCGGTTAATGGCCGTCGGTCGGGGTTCTCCGTGGCCTGGCCTTTTGTTATAAACAACGTAGTGGGAAGCAGTGCACACCAGCACATGAAAGTACTGAGGCGGATCACTCAAAATGAAGTTCGGCCTGAAATGCGAAAGTGCAGAGGAGAACAGTTGGGGAAAAGGAAGTGCAGAATCCTTGATACTTGCATATCTGCAAAAACGTGGAGTCTTAATTGGTAGGAGTACTAGTGGCGGGGTATCATTAAGGTATCAAGAGGAAAGACGATTCAGGACATGATCGTGAAAGAAAACTGCGTGTAAAGCCGCAGGGCGTCTGCATACATGTACAGTGGCTGGAGGAAACACAGATGAGAGGAAACAATTTCAGACTACAACCCTTGTCACTCAATGAGGACATTTCTAATACCCGAGACTTGGTCAAAGGCAAGTCAAAGGTATCCGCTTGCTCGGCGAGCGCGTCGTCCTAGCAGACGCAACCAGCGTCCCAATGTCATAGGCTCTTCAGGCGACTGTCCGAAGTCGGGCTACAGAAAAGTTATTAATAAATGGCTGAGAAAATAATGATGTAAATTGGCAAGCTGACATAACTGATTATTGCATCAGGAACGTCTGTAGGACTGTGGTAGGCACGATAGCACTCGTCTGTGAACACGGGAGACCCATGCTCTGAGGCATCGTGACTGGAACAATTAGAATGACCAGAATTGAAGGAATTCAGGCGTGGTAGCCATGACGGTTCTGTGATGCCGCTGTAGTACCTGACAGACCTGTCGGGTGGCTATAGCGCATAAGTCATCGACGGGTATCAGGTGTGGCTATGGTGCTCACGAGCTGTGTCGCAGCAGTCAGAGCCAGAATATCAGGATCTTCGCAGTCGGCCCAACTGAACTGCTGTCTCTGGAAATGTGGCATTTTGTGTATGGATAAGGGTTAGCAGGGGCTGAAATATGGGACTGTGGTGTACAAGATGCAGAGCAAGGGTACAAACCGCGGACTGAAGGTCAATTATCCTGAGAGCCTCGAGCTTTCCTCGCGGCAGACCACGAGAGAGGGGACAGCCGACATCCAGGAGCTGTGCCGATCGTCAGAGATTCATAGAAGACGATCCACGCTGCCATTTCGGCTCCTGGACGCTTATTGGGACATGATCTACTGTGGAAGAACACAGCATCGAGCAATATAAAACTTCACAACCTGTTTTTGTCAACATAAAAAACATGGTTATCCGTTGCTCAGTATCAGTAGGTGTAATAATCTGGGTCATCAAGCTTCCCCAGAATTCTCGGCCATCGGTCGGCTTCTGAAAGTTTGTTTGCGAAATGATAGAGCTCGCTTGAAACAAAACAAGTCTCGACGCAACCTGAGGTTCTGAGGTCTCGATGAGATGAGGCAGCGTGAGGATGCTAAATAGCGTTGTTGATAAGTAATTCAACTGAAGCCAGTGCAAGAAATATTTGGCAGCTATAGGATAGACCACTGTACGTTATTTCCCAAACGATCCAGTCTTTGGGCGTCGCGTAGTTCGCATCCCAGCATTAGGGCATGTATCTGAAAGCCCTACTCTTATTCACAGATTGGACTACCGACCCGGATAAGCCGAGTTCCAAGGGTCGTGCATCGATTGCACTGATGTTTGCTCGCTGTCGGACATCTTTGCCTATGTTAGGACGTGACGAAGACCATTTATATAATAACCATGCGCACCTGCTATTGTTTGCTGGCACATTGTGGCATCTCTGGCATTGACGAGTAAGTGTTTGGGCCGATGTTGGGACAAGTGCACAGACGTCTCAAAGCCCAGGCCTATATTCGCTCCGACTACGAGGATTAACTTGTCACAGACATCCGCGGAAGTTACTGGAAGCTCTTGCCGCTGTTCGCAAAAGGACGTGCTGCGACGAATTTTATGATAAGAGTGCATTTGAAACTAGGAGTGTAAGATTCCTATCTTAAAGCCCCGCCTTTCATTCGTGAAATAATATCAACTTGATGCTCTTGCCGTAGAAACACAGGTAGTACGGAAGAACCTGGTTCAATGTCAGTTGATACTGATGAGCTCGTAGGTGGCCACGCTTAACCGTCACGAATATAGTGATGCATGATCGCGGCCAACTTGAATTTGAACGTACTACAACCATAAAACCAAATATCCCCAAATTTTGCAGCAAGATAAGATTAGATAAATAAATTGATCTGGATCAGATTCAAATTTTGCCTGCACAGATCTCCTAGTGACTTCGACAACAGAGCTCGTCCAAGATCTGCAGTTGAGAAATTTAGCTGATTGCGGTGAGATGGAAAGCTAGTACAACGAATTTTGCGCAGCGCTGACATCTTACAGGCATGCTCGTTCTCCCAGGCTCGTCTGCACTCTCCTGGTCGAAGCGCCAGGCACTTCTCCAGCACATCAAAGCCATCCAACCAGACGTAATCTCTGTTGATGGAGTCTATATCCACCTCATCAAGTCCCCAAGCCAATCGCTACAGAGTGATCTAGCTAACAAAACATCGCCACCAAGACAAGCCATAGATCTATTGCTGGATTATGGCGATGACATCAGACTTCCATCGACATCTGAAGCACTTCACTCCGGACGCAATGTCCTCTACGTTCTACCAAGAGCTGGTTCTATATCACCGTGGTCCAGCAAAGCGACTGACATCGCTGGTATATGCAATTTATCACAGCACATAGATCGTCTCGAACGCGGGGTCGCGTTCGTCTTCCAGCTGGCAAACGATAAAGATCTAGGGGAGGAAGAGTTGACTGCGCTGTCTCATTTGCTTCACGATCGTATGACGCAGAACGTTCATATGTCTCTTCCTTACGAAGACGTGATCTTTCAACATCACCCCCCAAGCCCCCTGCGGATCGTGGAACTGAGGAGTGAAGGAGAGGAAGTTGACGCTGGTGCTGCACGTGAGAAGCTCTCGACAGCAAATAAAGCACTGGGACTCGCGCTCGCAGCAGATGAAATCGATTACTTGGTGGAAGCATTTGTATCTGGATCGTCACCAATCAACCGTAATCCCACCGATGCGGAGTTGTTCATGTTTGCTCAAGTGAACTCGGAGCATTGCAGGCACAAAATATTTAACGCATCGT
>QLOO01001444.1:0-12131 GCA_003313855.1 Suillus sp. MG131 | reverse complement strand
CCTTGGCAAGATTAGGAGTTCCTTGTGAGTTGGATCTTGAACCCCACTTAGAAGTATTAAAAGTAATTGATGGAAAATGATGGACCATTTCAGAATTTGCATGGCAACAATCGATTCTCTGGTTCACTTCAAGGAGCTTAGTATATGGGAGCATGGATAAAATGGATTAAAATCATGTATTATCCTCTAAACATAGCCATTTGAGGCTACAGCTTGGCTTTTCTTGAAGGCTGGCAGCCAGATAATTTTAAATGGCCAGATAATTTTAGATGTGGCCAGAAAATTCTTTTTAGACAGCCAGAAAATTTTGATGGCCAGCATCGTTTTGATGGCCAGGATTTAGCAGTGAGCCCTGCTGAGGTGTATTTGTAGCAGTAGTGTTCGACTTTGATGATTTATAGCCATTGCAAGTTGTGCCACATCTCAATAAGTTAGGTTCAAGCACCCATTCTTGCACTACCAACTATGACATGCATGACAACTTGTATTTCACAGGAACTATTCGATTATTCAAGTGATCGCACAAGCATTTCTCAGCTGTCCAGCATATTAGGCTATAAATTCATAGATGCCTACATAGGACTCACAGCAAATCAGAAGGTTAGTTGAAAATTGTATGTCTTTTATATATCCTGAATTCCTTTCTTTCCATATAGCTCCAGACTGAATTATATATTCTGTCATACTTGCTCAAAGATCGAGTTTGTTCTGAGGATCTTTGGTGCCTAGTCGGGGAATGCTGTATAGAGGCAAAGCAAGAGGAAACCTTGGGCAGGCACCAGATCAACTGTTGTGGTGGCTACGGGGGAGGGCATGTGGCTGTGGAGTGATTTCTCTTGGAAGAGAGGAAGAAACAGTGCGACATAGAGGTGTCTTTATACTCGCAGGCTATTGGAATGTTGGAGCAACTTCAGATGTGTAAGCTTCTTAAACTTTGAGATGCAGAGACGTGGTCCTCACATTCTCATTAAATAGCACATATCAGAGTGCCAGCCAAACATGAGATCAGGACTCCCTCAGCAACCTTGAGGCATGCAGCTGCATTTTTACCATGTGTACCTTTACCCTGTGCACCTTTGGCTTGCTCGATTGGTATGCAAGACATGTGTGAAACTTGGTCAAAGAGGAATGCCATATACTCCAACACGGCTGCAGGACATTTTGGCAGCTCCTGTCTATCCTCTGTTTCCCATCAGGGAAGGTCAGCATCTGTCATTTTGATGGTCAGTACTGCTTTTTTCTGTTTGCTCGTGTCCAACTATATTTTTACAGTGCATCAGCCCCTCGTTGCCCCTGTTGAGCACATGGATCACTGTCAAAATACAAGAAGCATTTTACGATGCATTCCGAATGGAACTGTGCATGCAGGTGGAGCTGATGAAGAAGTCTGTTGCTGCTAGGCATAGCAATGCCTACCTATGCAATCTTGGATTAGATTTACTCATTCTGCAGGCCAAGATGCGCCGCGCCAATGCTGAAATTCAGCTCTATACGCTGGCCATTCAAAACACCTCTGAATCCAGCTCTTCTGACTGCAGTGAGCACAGACCAACTGGGTTCTCCCCCACAGCTGATGCAGTTGCAGGTTTTTGGACATTCTGGGATCAAACTATCCCACAGCCTTTGTCCTCAGAGGAATTTAATTGCCATGATGAGGACATTGAGGATGGCATGACCGACTGTGATGATGATGGCATGGACAACTGTGACAAAGATGATGCAGATGACGATAACACAGACAATGATGACACCGAAGTTTGCTCTTGCTGATAGTGTTTCTGGGTTTGGATCATCTTGTTTAAATTATTTACTTTTGGCCCTCCTAGGAGGGCTCTAGCCTTTATGAACATTTGTATCGACCTAGTTATTGGATTACTGATGTAAAACACTATCAAACGGTGTACTTTTCCTACTTGTGGTGACGGATATCATGGCAGCTTTGATACTGCATGCCAAAAATAGTATTTCCAACTCAATCAGTGCGAGTCTAGCTTTATCACTTGGATGATCTGATACGTCCTCTATACCACTACAGTGTTGTCCTATGTGCTACCATGTGCCCTCTGTGTTTATTCTCTGCCCGAGTCATCATCTTCCATATCGTATTCTGCTAAGCGGCACAGTCAGCTTGTTTGAAGAGCATGTGCTAATCCAACATACTTTGAGTGGGAGAAGGAGCATTCCATGTGATCTGATGGGGTGAGCAAGTGCTGATTCCGTCTGGTGCATATTCTTTCAAAAATCTTGCCCGATAATTTTCCTCCAACCAGCGCAGCCTGTACTTTTGGTGCAGGCTTTTCAGCCTTGAGCACTCCATCTCCACCAGCTGCAGTTGCTCTTTGAGACTGGCGATGGAGTCTGCCTTGGGTTTTCATTGTCCTTCACTGGCAGAAGTGGAGCCTCATCATTCAGCGCTGAGGGGCCATTGCCATCACGAGTCACCTTGCTAGTCTATGATGAGCTACAAGAGTGGTTGACAACATTGACTGACCTTACACTGGCGAGTTCTTCGCCACTTTCATTGATGTTGCCCACTAACTCGATTCTAGGTAAAGGAATCAGCATGTCCTTTCGCCAGGTGGGCGTATCAGGCTTACCGCAGGATTAAGTTGATACTACATCCTTTCACTTTGAAATTCTGACCACCATGACGGGTTTGCGGCATGTTGAGTTAGACAGGTGTTTGTTGTATCAGTGAGTTGCAATGAGAAGATGCAAGGTCATGGGAGACAAGGCTTAGGAAGTTATATACTGATGCAGCATCATTCTTCTAGCCATCAAATTTCAAGCTTGGAACCTTGGTACAAGGTTGACATATTCCATATATGACTAACAGGCGAACCAGATTTGCCCTAGCCAACCATTTGGCCACCATTCATGGTGGACGCTGTTTTGGCCACAGCCCATAGTCACTTGCTGCCGTCATTCACCATGGCTACTGATTAGCCATCACTCCTTCTGGCCATCCCTTTGACGTCATTCATCATGACCCCTGCATTGGCCAGTTTCTGTGGGATATTACGTAGCGTGGCGCCAGGGATAAAAATGGCTTGCAGTATTTTCAGAGTCTAATCTACCCTTCCTCCCCCACCATTCATTCTGCCCCGGCTTTCATGACTATCAAAGATGCCACTTCCAGCGTTCTGAGCAAACGTGGCTCCTCAGCCCTCCAAATGGGGCCTCGAAAAAAAGCATAAGCCATCCCTGACCACAGGCTCTATAGTCTTACCCCATCTCCCAGCTCCACATCCGATCTGATTGTTTCCCACAGACACCACTTTGGTCGAACGGTCTTTGCGCTCTGCAATTATCCTTCCTTGCTCACTAATGGTATCTTGAGACTAGAACAGCTGGAAGATACTCTGTTGGAGGATCTATCTGCTGAGTAAGTGATACTCATCCCTGTATTCACTATTTAGCTGATGTGCTTCACAGAGAGCGGCAGGATCATCACGTTTTTGAACAACTGTTAGATTCTTATCCAGGCCTCCTTGAGCGACTAAAAGATGGTTCTGAGGAGGAAATCCTTCATGTTGGAGAGCTTGTGCATCTGTTTCTACATGGCAAGAATTCATGTTTACGATTGATCTACAGATTGGCAAAGGAGCTGCCAGCACCAGAGGTGACAACACCAAGATGTTGAAGTCTGCGGTACTTGACTGGATCTCCCCCTGGGGGGAAGCCATACAGCCTCTGTTGCATTGAAACTCCAAGATCGACCGCAGTTTCAACCATGAACTCACCAGATCGCTCCTCTGTCCTGCTGGATTAGACTGGAATGACCCTTGGTATGTTTCAGTTTTCTGGTATCTGTGCAGTCCTGAATAGTCCTGATGTCTTTTTGCTGCAGGATTAAAGAGAACCTCTGAAGCGGCGAAATGCTGGTCTGTGGGGACCAATGGCCCATTTTTGTGTATGCCAACCACATTTATGACTCTGAAGACCTGTGGTGCAGTCTTCTTAGGAGCCACTTGCTAGTATATGTGAGTGTGACTCATGTTTTCACATTATCCATTCACTACACGGTAATCTACCAGGCCTACAAGCATGTTTTCACATCTCCAAGTTCGATTGACAGAGTGAAAGCTACACGATCCAGAAATGCCCGCCTCCATGGCATGAATTCGGTCACCATCGCTTCCCTGGCTTATATTGCAACTCAGGTTCATTGAGCAATTGCACTTCTGTAATAGGATGGTTCTGATGCAAGGCTGAAGGTGCAATTCACTCTAAGCTCATCCTCCATGTTCTCATGGACTGACACAACCACTGACTCCAAAACATTCTACCATAGCCTCCTCAACCTCTTGGAAGACCTGGAGGAATGTAAGGAAGTTGATGAGTTACTGACTTGGTGGAACTGGTATGTGTTATCATCCTTCACCATGTTGCTAAGGCTGATTATCAATATTGCTGCTGATGCAGCCAAGTTTTTCCCACCTCCTCTGTGGCCAAGAGGTCTATCAGTGCTAATAGCGCCTTATCCAAGATCTGACAACGACGCATTGCCCTCAAACAAGCTACACATGCCGATGTTGCATTTTCATAATTATTTCAATACATCTATCCATCTATAATAGAATGATGCAATATAATAACACACTAGCTCAAAGTTTTCAAAGCTGAGGTGAACACGGGACAAAATTTACAACATTGCTATAGTTTGTAGTAGTATGCCGCATCCGTCTACCCTCTCTGCATTTGGCACATCATGCAAGATGATATTGTGAGACCTTGGGTCAACATCATGTTTGTGATTGTAGGGTGTTTGAATATTCTGTTTGACTACATCGTTCAGGGAGAGTTTGCAGATTATTTTTTGGCTGGCTAATCTTGTATGTGATGGACATACCTTACCAATCAGCTGATGCAGTGCACCATGCTGTCATGCCTCTGCACGATGGGACTGAAGTGAACCCTGTCTAAAAGAGCATTGCCTTGAAAGACCCCAACGTTTAGACAGAAGATGCAGTGCACAAAAAGACAAACTAACCTTGCCTTTTGTTATCATAGCTCATCGAGGTTGGGCTGAATGTCAATCTGCTGCCGCTCATAGCCCAACCTGTGCACTTGGCAGGCTCAAACATTGCAGGCTAGCATCACAAGATCCCAACAATTAGACAGGAGATGTGGTACACAAAATGACAAACTAACCTTGTCTTTTGTTGTCGTAGCTCATCGAGGTTGGGCTGGAAGTCAATATGCTGCTGCTCATAGCCTGAACTGTGCACTTGGCAGGCTCGAACATTGCAGGCTAGCATCACAAGATCCCAACAATTAGACAGGAGATGTGGTACACAAAATGACAAACTAACCTTGTCTTTTGTTTTCGTAGCTCATCAAGGTTGGGCTGGAAGTCAATATGCTGCCACTCATAGCCTGAACTGTGCACTTGGCAGGTTCAAACATTGCAGGCTAGCATCACAACTACATGCCTAATGTCAGCACTAGGGGAGTTATTGCTGGCAGTGCAATGGCCAGCTTCGCTTGCATCACCTGAGCACACAGACACAGCTTGGTACCAAGCTGTGGGTGCTTGGCACCCTTGAGCTGTAGGCAGCATTGGTCCAACACAGTCCAGCCATATATATATTTACCCAAGGCTAACATTTGTTCAATGATTGTGAATGAAGTAAAAACAATCTACAGCTGCATGTCACAGCCAGCGCAGGGTGGAATTATAATGTATTGCCAGTGATCTTCAAATAGGTGACTGTGGTCACTCTCAACATCTTCATCTTCCCATCACAATGTTGCCTTATCTGGCATCTTGGTGATAAGTTGCAACAAGACTGTCACAATTACACATTTGGTGGATTTCATTGAAGTAAGTCCAGGTATCCAAAGGTTTCTCATATGGAGTACCATTCTGATAGTTTTTATACAAATTTTACGCTAGATAAAGCTTTCTAAGAATCTATCTTTTTTGGGTCAGTTACCTGATGCAACTACCACATTTGACCAAACTATGACAAGGCTTTACCTAACTTTATCTAATATATAATATTGAAAATATTTATCATAATTGCAGACCACTTGATAAAGGAATAGATGGGTAGACTATGCAGGAAGAATGTCCGAAGGCCATCATATTGGCAAGCCTATAGTAGTAAGTTGCAATCCACCTAGCACAGTGATACTGTTATGGTCGAATGTACCAACCATGACTAGCTATACATTGGTAGCTTCCAATTGTGAAGTTCACCATAATTGGGTATTTGATGGAATCTAGCAAGGCATTATCAAAACTGCAGAAAACTTGATAAAGGAATACATGGGTAAACTTCATACATCAGGAAAGTGCAATGCAGTCTGAATGAACTGAATGACCTGACTTTAGAACATCCAGGCTAGCAGATGAAGTACTGGTGCCAGATGAACCTGTCAGCATCAGGCACGCTCTCTGGAACCAGATGAGACTCAGATAGCCTTCAGATGTGTGTCAGATACTAATCAGACCCATTGCAGACATGAAACAGGTATCATTTTTTATTGCAAATTAAACAGATATGTTTAGTGCAACAGTTAGGAATCTGCTTGTTCAAGTTGAGGATCTCTGTCCTCAGTGTCAGAGTTGGAGAGCAGAACCACACCACAGATGTCCATGATATCATTGTCATCATTGTTGAAGCCTTCATCATCTCTTGCATCCATCCCAACCAACTCTGACAAGGCATTCTTGATAGCTTCCCACTTCCTCTCAGGTAATCCAGTGGCTTGTTCTACATAGCACATTGTGATGGACCCCTATGCTGCATCAAAATTGATATTCTTTGCATTCTGAGTCTTACTGGTATCTGCTGTGTCTGAGTGGCACCTGGCTTCTTTGGCTGCCTCTTTTGCCAAATCACCTTTGGTATAGAGTGATAATGCCCAGTGGTACTAGATCTCACTTCTTAGTTCAGAATTATAGTAGTAAGAGTTGTAAGACACACCACAGCAGCTGCCAAACCCAGTGCCCCAATTGGTTTTCCAAATGCTCCAAACAACTTACTGCAGCATTTGACATGCATAGCCACAAGCTCCAGTAGTACAGGTGATAACCAAGCTCCTTTAAAATTCTTGAAATAGATTAACACAATCAGAGATGGTCATCAGGAGCTGGCAGACCAACCTCAATATCTGCATAAATGAAGGGCACACATTTTTGGTTATTGACTTTGTGTGGCAAGTAGTTGTGAACAAATTTGATGTAGGCATCAACATCATGGTGAAACTTGGGAGCATCCTTTCCAAATGTGCTGTGCCACTCATTCAAATGATTGGTTGCCTGCATAAGAACATTATGGGCTGAGTCAATAAACAAGAAGAGTATTGCCAATGGACTTACTATTTTTTTGATAGTGGGGTGCTCATTGATATCCACTGCATGCAAATGGTGGAAAAATATGTCCCAAAGCTCTTGCAACTTTGGTGACAAATTAGGATGCTTGTTTGTGCCAAATGGGTCAGTGGTGCTACTACCAGCCCAGTCTATAACCGCACAAACCAAATGGTTCCAAACATTGTGGTCACTTTTGTCCTGCAAAGGCAGGTCTTCGAGTTTGAGCTTACAGAGTGGCTTTTGCAGCTTTAGCATTTTCACTGCTCTCACTTCTTCCTTCACAGCATCATCCACACCCTTTGTATTGATCTTGAGGCCCATCTGTATATCATTGAAGTGTTTCAGTTCAACATGAAAACTTGGAGGTGAGAAATCCTACTCTTGCAGTTGTGTGATATATAGCTGACACTGATCCACTTGTCTTGGTGTCTTTGACCTTAGTGCTCTTGTGCTTGTGTGCAGCAGCCACTATCTCATCAGCCTTGTCAACATTAAACTCTCCAACTACCAGATCACTGCTAGACTCTGGGGTGGAATGGCTAGTGTGGCTTGATGCTCACGAAGATGGCCAAGATCGCTCCACCTCTGGAATAAGGCTTGTGTCAACTTCATTTGTGTTAAGTGATTTCCTGCTTGCTGATTCCTTCACTAGCAGTCCAACCATTTCCCACCACTCTGGTTTTAAATCACTGGCTGACTGAGTGGCCTTCACATGCTTAGGTTTGTATACCCTGTGGAGATAATCAGCATATGTCTTGACATAAAGGGTTTCCATACCATTCACTGGCATTGATATCTATTTTACTATTAACATTCTTGTTCTTACGCTTTCTTGCTAAAGCTTCAGCACTCACAACAGTCATTCTATTGGCTGCCACTTCTTGCCATAATATCCTCTGATCTTTTGTCTGTCCATGATTTGTAAACACCTTTGTCAATCTGATATTACAGTTGCAACTGACCTTAGTTCCTTTTTTCTTGTGTGATGTCACTTTATGAGACTTTCTGCAAGTTTCTGATTCTGAGCTGGCACTTTGATCCTCACTCAGGCTAGGCAACTTGAAACTCACACTTTCAGAGTGTGCACTGGACAATTTGTACTCACTGTCAGTGTCTTCACCTTCATCATATCCTTCAGATTATTGGTATATGTTAACCTCTAGATTATCTGTGTAGGGTTTGCGCTCACCTTGATTTTTTTTTTTCAGGTGTTCCTCTTGGTACATTTGTGCTATAAGCATGATCCTGTCTCCTTAGTGAGTCTTCCATTATGGTGATTTTTCATACACCTTCTTGATATATCTCTGATGCCTTTTCTTTCAGTTAGGCTTTTTTTGCTGCAGCTTTGGCATTATCTGCCTGCTTTTGAGTTGAATTATGTTGTGGGGGAGCAGCATCCTTCAGGATCTGAGCAGGATTCCTGTTTGCATTTGTGTGGACAGGGCAAGTCATGATTGTGGTTTGTTTCAGAGTGTTCCATGAAAATTTTGTTGTGGTCTATTTCAAAATTCAAACTGGTCTGTGCGCAGCCTCTTCAAACTTGTCTCTGGACACCTGTAGACTATGCTCAATTGCCTACCATGCACATATCCTGGCTGTCCATGCACTTTTCAGGGACAATGAGGATGCACCAAACACATTCACACTATGCATGGTAACATATTTTCAGTCAATGCTGAGTCTGACCAGGCATCACCACCAGAAGAGGATTTGGATATTCCTGTTCCATCAGAGTTCATGGATGATAGTTTTGAAGGAGGTTTCACCAATTTTGATTTGTTGAATCCAGCAGAGCATCAGCTTTGCCAGCTGAATATCGTCACTCACCCCCACTTATGAGGTATGCAAACTATCTTGAGATGGGCAAGTCTGACAGTACAATATAGGTGATCCTTGTGATGCCAATGGCATTTATCTACCAGCAGGAACCCCTCCTTCACCTTGATTTCCTCAGGCACCTGATGGCTGGTCACCATTTACTGATCAGGCTCAATTTTTGCTTGCTGACTTTCTGTTCCACAAGGTCAAAATGTCAGGGCCAAACATAGATTTTTTGATGGAGCTGTAGGCATTCAAGGCGGCAAAGTATGAAGAAGACATTCCATTCAAATCACAGCATGATGTGTATGCAACAATTTACACCATTCAAGCCAGAGATGTCTCTTGGCAATGCTTCACTGTTTCACCCCAGGAAGACCTTTCATCTAATGCTCCTACTTGGAAGCAACATGAATACCAAGTCTGGTATCATGACCCTGATGCCATCATCAAAAATATGCTCAATTATCCTGATTTTGTTGAGCAATTTGACTACACTCCATATATTCAATATGACAAGGATGGACAGTACTGATGGACAAACTTTATGTCTGGTAACTATGCCTGGTGGAAATCTGTAATTCAACATTTTTCATCATTGTATGCTGTGGCTAAGATGATTCAAGAATGAGATCCACAATGAAGACAACAACTCTGATGGTGCAATGTATTGCAGTATCATCCTCAGGAGTGACAAAATGACTGTGTCTGTTGCTACAGGCCATATTGAATACCATTCATTGTATCTCTCTATCAGAAATCCCCACAACTCAATCTGTCAAGCCCATTGGAATGCAGTGACTCCAATTGGATTCCTTGCTATACCTAAATGTAAGTCTGAAACTCTGAGTTGCCACATTGATTGTGTGACACTGATGCACAAATTAGCAGTGTGCAAGTATGATAATGATGTTGAATTTCACAAATTCAAACAACAGCTGTTCCACTCCTCACTTGCTGCCATTCTATAGCCATTGCAGCATGATATGACAGCTCCCATCATGCGACATTGTCTAGATAGTCACTACTGTTGTGTCATTTATGATCTTGGCACTTTCATTGCTGATTATCCAGAACAAGTCATGTTGGCAGGTATCATGCAAAATTGGTGTGCCAAGTATGTTTTCTTTGTTTCATGGAGTGTCCCTAGGCTAATGTCATTCCTAAGATGCACTGCACTGCCTGAAGATCTTGATAACAGCCCTACTGAACATCATACCTGTGAATATACCAATATTCTAGTCAAGAGCCTTACTTCAACTCAACTGTGGGATCAGTATGGAATTGATGATGATGTTATTGTATGTGATTTCAAGTTAGATAGCAAAGTCATAAATTGACAATGGTGCTAGCCCTTCATAAACAATTTTCCTCATGCCGATATTCATGAGATGCTTGCACTGGATCTTCTCCATCAAGTAATTAAAGGCTGTTTCAAAGGCCATTTGGTGACATGAACTTGTGAGTACCTCACTGAAACTTATGGGGAGGCATGAGTAAATGAAATACTTGATGACATTGATTGCCAGTAAGTCTTTGCTCATACAAAATGAAACTAGAACTGATGGAGAGGTTAGAATTGCAGCTGCTCCTTCATTTCCTGGCTTGTGTCACTTCCCTCATGGACACCATTTTAAACAGTGGACAGGTGATGATTCAAAGGCACTTATGAAAGTAAGTTGTAACCAACCACAACAATAAACAGGCATTTAAGTTTTTATGTATAGGTATATATTCCTGTAATTGTTGAGTATGTTCCAGCAGAGCTTGTACAATGCATGAGTGCATTTTTAGACTTTTATTACTTGGTTCAACACTCTGAGCTGAGTGAAGAGACTTTGCAAGACATCAAATTGGCATTGCAATGATTCCATGAGACATGGGAGATTTTTCGAGACTCAGGTGTTCACCCCAAAGGATTCTCACTACCCTGACAACATTCCCTAGTCCACTATCTCTAGCTTATCCAGGAATTTGAAGCTCCAATGGTCTATGTTCATCAATTACTGAATCTTGTCATATCACAGCTATTAAATGGCCATGGTATCATTCAAACTGGTTTGAGGCTCTTGACCAGATGCTCCTCACCAACCAAAGGTTGAACAAGCTAGCTGTGGCATGAGTGCAGCTGGTTGCATGTGGTATGCTGCCTGCAGCTTATTCACACCCTTTGAAGACCAACTTGATGGCTGATTCATTGGCAAATGAAGACAACAACAACAGACATGACTTGTATGCTACGGATATTTCAAAGGTTGATAGTTTTGTGGCCTTGGCTCATCATCCTTGTGAGTGATGTTCCTACTACTGAATCTTGATGTATATGTCTAATACCTACACCATGTCAGGAACCGTGCTCGAGGGTGGAATCTAAAGGGCTTGGCCTCAGCTCGTGCGCTGTGCCCCTTACCCGAGTATGTGCCCTTCATTTCGGATGGAAGTCCGGAGGATGTCCGACGAAGTTTGGTGGACTTCGAAGGTGAGGACTACTCTGGTGGAGTGTCCGGTGGACTTCCGGACAAGCGTGGGAAAATCTGGTGGACATGTATCCAGAGCGCGAGAACAAATCCGGATCCATATCCGGACTGCGGGAACTCATCCGGATATATGTCCAGAGTGTGGGAACACTATTGAGAACATGTCCAAAGATAGAGGGAGAGCTAAGGACTATTTAGGATGAAGTCCAAAGCAGAAGGGAACAGGAGGAGGACTGCTAAGGACAAAGTCCTTAGCAGAAAGGGACAGGAGGAAGGCTGCTAAGGACAAAGTCCTTAGCAGAAAGGGACAGAAGGAGATGTCCAAGGTAGGACCGGAGGGGAGTGGATCCGAGGATCTGGAATAGAGTGGACAAAGGTTAATCCTAAGTCCGGACACAGAAGGATGGAAGAACAGACTAAGACCAAGGCATCAAGCCAAAGTCCGGACGGAGGTGACAAGAGTTAGGACTCATGTCCAAAGTGCCAGATAGGCAGAACTCTGACTTAGGGGG